>CABFWO010000155.1:0-50586 GCA_902155825.1 Timema genevievae | reverse complement strand
AGTTGCTTATGTAATACTTGAACGCCCCCCTAAACAATTTTTTTTCCATCCACTATTGTTTCTATCCTGTGGTCTGGGTCAGTTTTTTATTCAAGCCATATATTTTCCACTACCAGCTTGCTAGACCTGTCGTAGCTTCATATGTCTTATAATTTATCTTAAGACATAGGACAGGCACAACATCCAGTCCCCAGCCGTTAATTCATCACTGTGATTCCTATCTGTGTGTCCTATCATTCTTTACCAATTTCCTTTTTTCTCCCTTTTGTGTTTTTGGTTTCCTCTTTTAGGCAATTGTGTTATACGGCTCACACTCCCTCCTGAGGAGTTCTGATAGAATAAAACCTAGGTCAGGGGACTGGGTGGTAACAATCGATTTTCTTCAAGAGGCAGCCAACACCTCTTTGTCCAGTGGAAGTAATGTAAAGTGTGAACTGTGTTCTCCTTTTCATTGTAAAATCCATTATGTGTTTGTTTTATTTGTTTCTATTTACCTTTCCTATACCTGATTCCATAGATAATAAAATGTATGACAAAAAGTGAAAAGAAGTTTTACTCATTGGGATTTATTTTAATATTTACAAAATTATATTTAGCTGCAATTAAAATACAACAGACGCCTAAATGAAATGTTTGATTATTGACTATTATAATGTTTCATATGTGTGTTCCTAAAAATCTCTTGGTTAAATAATGTGTATAATAGATGCTGCAAAAAACTATTCTTTTTGTACTTTTCAACATTAAAATTATATGGTGGCATTTTATTTTGGTCTGAATTCAGAGAACAACTTATTTCATATGTATACATTTGACATTCAGCCCTAACAATAACACATTTCTTGCTAGCATTGTTTTCATCACTGCATCAATTTACAAGAAACGCTCTTTTCATCATATTGTGTGGTTAAGACTAGTGGCTTTGTGTTGCTTGGAAACCAAAACTCACAACATTTACATTATATAAAAATAAAACCCATGTCCTAACAGATTTTATTCATGTTAGAACATAATGGAAATGACAAAATTCTTTCAAATCCATTTCTTAGGGCTGGTCTTATGACTCCTGGATAAATATTAATCTGGCAGATAAATATTTCTATTTGGTCGATAAATTAAAAGTGCGTCTTATGACTGCCAGATAAAATGTATTTAGCTATCACATTTTTATTGGGAAGTTTAAGTACCTGATAACTTTTATCTGAAAGATAAAATGATTGTTGCCATGTATACCTCAGTTTTAGCTTTTGTGGTGCTGAATGACAGCTCACAGCTGACTTCTGATGGCTTTGAAAAGCTACCAGACCAAATTATGTATCCCTACGCCGAACCATATGATCTGCAAAAAACATGCATTTAGCAGTTGTCACTTCTGACAGTCAAAATTTAGGTATATACCTAAATGTTGACTGTCAGAAGTCAGCTGTGAACTGTCAATCAGCACCACAAAAGCTAAAACTGAGGTATAGTGATGCATTGTTTTTCATGAGGTTTCGCCTATCAGAATCTGTTTTTAGGGTAAAATCTTGGTTCGCATGTTTAATAAGCACAGGCCCAGGCTCTAATTCTGTATAAAGTTAGAACATTTAATTTACACTTTTATACAAACTAACAAGCTATTTGTAGAGTTATATTTATATAAGAACAAACTATCAAAATGTGAATACAATAAATGAAATTTTGTAAAAGGTGTACCAAACTATTAACCACATTTTGGCAGACACTAAAATTAGTACTTGCAAGATAACTTAGCTTCTGCGCCCACGTGACACCATCTGTTTACTTGCACTCGTTTAGCCGCCATTATTTAACAAAGTGTAGAGCGTTGTAATTTATAGACAGGTTGTACACATGTGCGCACCAGTAAAAACAGTACCAACCTTGAGTTTTATTCATAAAAATATATTTATTTTACAGATAACTATCCGGCAGATAAATTCAGTTCATAATATGCGTAAAATATTAAAGTGGCTGATAGCCTTTATCTGGTAGCTAACTTTAACCTCCCAATAGCAATATTTATCCGGTAGTCATAAGACCAGCCCTTAAAAGAATATCGCACATTTTCCTCTTTTCCCCACTTATTAGTTTATTTTTTCTTCATGAATTTAAGGATATTTGTGTTTTTAGGATTCTAGAAAATATAAGATTTTTAGATTAGATTAAAAAAGTAATCTGTTTTAGAGCTTAAAATCTGCTTATTGGTCACTCAGCCTCAACCTAAAATGACAAACATAATTATCAGACCCCAAACCATTAATTTATCACTTAACTGAATGTAAGAATGTTATGATGATTGGATTGTAATAAAGAATGTTAACATTTAGTTATTATTACTTTTGTTCTGAAACATTTCTATTTTTTTTATTCATAATTTTTTTGCTGTATTTGAATTTGCAATTCAGGATTTGTAGGGAAATTGAAGATTCAGGTTTGTAAAATAGTGGATTTGCTATTTCCATTATTATAAAATCATTGTTAAACTTAAAAAAGAATATCAACCTTTTTGTATGAATATTATCCAAACTGTGGACTACTTATATTATAACTTCAAATGTTTTAAATCAAGCTTAGTGAGCTTATTAATAAAACAGTTAATTTGAATTATAAAAATGTAGATTTATAAACAAAAAGTAGTCACCTTATTCAACAATAATATCTGATCAAGTTAGAAATAAAGTTGTTTAGCAAAAAAATAAAAAGGTTTTTCCCAAAGGATTGTTAAAAATATTGGAGGAGGCTTCATCATTTTACAATTAATATACATATAATAATTATATTTATGATCGAATATGACCCAACACCTGTTCCCATCTAACCTAGTATTCACACTTATCTTGAGTACATATCTATGACATGGAGTTTGTTGTTCCAGGCATGCGAAATTATGCCTGTCATACAAAATGTCCACTCGTTGGCCTCGGGTGCAAGCCCGTGGAACACCCAACCCACACCACCAGCCCCACAGCAGCAGATGTGGAACAGCGACTTCTCTGAGGCACGTCCATGGGTGGGGCCCTCTGCTTACAAACAGCCCCCTGTAGAGACCACAAAACTTCAACAAAACATTGACTCATCTGCTTCCCTCAAAACATCTCTAGATCTTCTCTTCCATATGGGAGACACGTCTAGCCCACTGCAGCGGGTGAGTAAATAGACAAGTGACTGTTTGAAACAACCTGTACCAGTAGAACCCCCTCCTAATATTTGGAATGGATATAAACGAATCTTAAAACATGTCTTGTTGTTTAGTCATTTCTTTATGTTATACAATAATCAATGTAACGCTTCCAGGATAATGGTACCAAAAGAAATTACTGAAAATTATTGTGATGGTTGGTAATGATTTGTTTTCATCAGTGCTTGAATATTTGGTTGGATGTTCGACAAATCACCTTCCACTTAAAGTGTTTATGAGCATCAGAGGTGAAAAATGTTTGAGTTTCATGTGATGCCAATGTTAGCCGAGGGGGGAAAATTTGGGGGTGAATTTGAATCTTTTGGGCTTGAAAATAAACATGCATGTGAATGAGTATTTTACTTTTGGATGGTGTCCTAATGGATTCTTTACTACTAGTAGACAGTGTTGCCATTACCACAAAACATATCTAACATACTTTGGAAAAGGCATTGTAATTTAAAAAAAATAATTTCTTAGCTGATTTTGTATGTTATGTACTAATTGCTCCATGCCCCCCAGGTCAGGAGCCATATAGTGCAGTAGGAACTGTATGAGGGATGATTCTGAAGAAAATACACCAAAATCAGCCTCGATTGAAAATGAGAAAACTCAATTTAGGGACAACACCCCAATGTATAAGGAGACTAAAATGTAACCATATTTTATCCTCTTGAGATCCTTTGTACCAATTCTATTGATGTTGCGGATATTACCTTATTGACCCTAATGGTTTTAGGGATTAGAAAGGTTATATTTAGAGGAAGTATACTTGCATATAAGAAGAATGGAAGAAATTAAAGAGGAAGAGTGGTGGACAGAGGAAGTTGGAGGCATTTTACTAAACTAACCCGGCCACAGGCTGGAAAACTTTGATGATGATGATGATGATACTCTCAAGTGGGTGGAGGGAAAGTGGATAACCATATTGGAAAAAAACACTTTCAATACATCCGACCGAGATACAAACCTCGATCTCCCCGCCATCGGCAGTCTAGTCTACTGCGAAACTAGCACGTTAAGCCATGTGTCCACTGAATCAGGTAGCTGTGTTAATAATGTGCATAAATATGTATGTATGTTTATTATCCTCATAAGTTTATAAGTTCACAGGAAACAGGTTAAAAGTTTTTCCCCATCACAGCTGAAAATCCAGCTCTTTTTTTTTTTTTCCATCTTTGGAATTGAGCTGCCTTTTGAAAACTTGATTTTCATTTTTCCTGGCTTCTTTTTATTCTTTATAGAATCTAGGATGTGGCCTAACTAATGATTTCAATTCCCTTTTTCGTTCAAGAGTTTAGCTTGAAACATTTGTCTTAAGCACCTGTATTGAAACACTCATGCCTTAAGATGCAGGAACATGCAGAGTTACTGACGTCAGTACTACTATTTCACGTTATACACAACACATATCTCTTAATCTTTCAACTTTAAGGCACATATGAGAAAGCACCTTCACATGCAGAAAAGGTGGGGTTAGCTTAACACATCCCGCTGGCAACAATATTTGAAGGGGGTGGGAAGGTTTGGTTTTCCACTGCAGGTGCTGACAGCCGCGGGCCTGGCTGCATGCCATTTCAAAAACATTGTCTGCTATTACCTAAACTAAAACCTATTTTTCATTAAACTATTATGACAAGATAAAATTTTCATGTGGGTATGAATAAAAATTTCGCAAGGCTATTATTTATAAGGGGTAGCCCATTGATGGGACCAGGGGGTGCAAGCCTTCGCGCCCTAAGGACAAACCGCCCCCTATTGTAGGCATGGATTTGTGCTAATTCTCCATGTGGTTGGCCATAGCATACACACTCACACGCGGGTCCAACTTTCTCCAGCTGGTATCAACGAGACTCACCAATTTCGCATTACTAGACTAGTTGCCACTGGGAACACTGTTCTAAACACAAGTGTGAGGCCAAAATCACTTTGTAATGACACAAGAAATCTCCATTACTGTAAAGAATAAAACCCAGTAGGAACTAACCGGCTGCAGGCATTCTCAACCACTCTTTCTGCTCCACGCTCCCGGCCGACTGGGAAAGGGTTTGGAGGGGGAACTTAGCAAACATCCGTTGAATTCCCCCGTCCTTGACCAAACTTTGAGAAATCCCTCATAAATGGCACCGCACCTAGGCCCAAAAATAGAGAGGCTTTTTTCCTGCCACTTTTCCAAGCAGCCAACACAGCAGGCATATATATCCCTTACAACATACTATTATAAAATAATCATTTATATAAGAACTACTTTAATTTTAATATTAGCTTATAATGATATTAGTGTTATAAGCTATTTGATATAATTCGAATTAAAATTTAATTTGTAAGTTGAAAAGTTTTAAATTTGGATGAAGGAATAAAAGATCCTATAGAGTTTACTAAATGTAATCATATTAATTTATTTTAATAAATGCAAGTGTTGTATTAATTAACACTAACTTAACGTTATCAACCCCAATCCCGGACCATTGCAAATGTACAGCAACCGACAGTACTTTTCCAGGACATCCAACTATGGAAAAATAATAAATCCATAAAGCCCAATTGATGATAGCTCAAAAAGGATTTCAAGGTAGCAGATCAAACAACAAGTACATGATCCTCTTTGGTGACCGCATGGTCTAAGGCGCCACTCTCGCACTAGAATAGACTGCCGATGACAGGAAGCTTGAGGCTCAAATCTTGGTTGGGTGGACTGAAGGTTTTTTCCAAAATGGTTTTCCACTTTCTCTCTATGCAAATGTGGGTACACTTCCTAAAATATAACCTTCCTCATCCCTAAGACTTTCAGCATAATTAGTACATAAGCATAAAACCCAAACAGGTAGTAAGAGGGTCTACCATCAGGGAAAATTTGGGAAAACTGGAATCGGCAGGGAATTTGAAGTGGACAGAATAAATGAGAATATATTGGGAATTTCCTCGGTCAAGTTGAGTAGACACCATGTAAAGACGATGATCACTAACACATTATTTACAAACACTTTAATATTTCAATGCCACAAGGCATCTTCCTCCGGAAGTAGTAGACTTGACAGGAAATAAGCTTCAGTTGTGCCAACCTATTTGTTGAAAAATGAAAACTTCTTTGAGGGATTAAAAATCCCCTTGAGTTTAAATGTTTAGCATAATTCACCAGAGAAAATTTCATCTTTCAACTAAGTTGGCACCACTGAAGCTAACTTTTTACTAAGCCTACTTGTTCCTGAAGAAGATGCCTTGTGGTATTGAAATATTGATCTGTTTGTAAATATGTTTTGATGTTATTTTTGTTTTTATTTGTGCTTCATTTTCTACAATTCTATTATTTATATAATGACATATTATAACATGCTTACCACATTTTACTTAGTGCATATTAATAAGTATTGACAAGTAAGCATTACTTGCACTATAGTTCAAAACATAATTTTTGTTGTTAAAGTTAAGTATAGTTATATACAAACAACAACCACTTCATCCCACTGTATTTCCCCATGGTATAGTGATCGGTGCACGAACACAGGCTGGTACCAACGGTTGGTTGATTAGGCTTAAGTTAGGTTTAAGACCACTCCTGGTTCCACACCTTTATAATCACTATCATCATCATCTCATTGCAGGTACGACGTGTAGACACCTTCCTATGGTGCACTCTGGGTAACATTTTGTGCCAACAGTGAGGCTAAATGTCTACATACAAGCGACTGAACTATCTAACCTGGTCAAAGATATCATATGCTTAAAAAAACATTGTATGAATATCTGTATTGTATATTTTGTTTCATAATTAGTAGAGGTGTACCGATTCAGTAAAACTGATTACCGATACAGATTCATGCTACGATTATTTACACCATTTAATCTCGATTATTGATTATTTATTAATAACTATTGGGATGTATGCTTAAGAGAATGATAAGAGAATGATAAGCGAATGTAATTAATACAAAAAGATTTTATTTAAAAATCAACAGTTAAAGCTTTGATAATCTTGATTTTTGAATAATCTGTGCATAACCGGTGAAAGTTGGAACTAGATTGTTAGTTTTTGATTAATGATATGAATTTATATTTCTTTATTTGGTTATGTAATCTTTGCATAGCCCACAACCCATACACAGTGTGGATATAAGTGTTTTCTTGTGATTTTGATCACTAAACTCCTACCTAAAAAATGTTGCTTTAAATTTTACTTTAAAAACCGATTAATCGGTATAGTAATTGCCGATTACGATTAATTGCCGATGCACTAATAATCACCTGATAACGATTCATCGGTATCCGCATCGGTACACCCCTAATAATCAATAAATTGATAATTGTGTGGATATTGTGCAGATTTGAGTATTTACAATATCCTGCTCTTGCCTTGTTGTCTGCAGATATCTTTGAAGCCGGGGACCAACATGGTGGACATCATGAGGGGCCTGCGGTGCTGTGTGGTTGACAGCAATGGCGTCATCGTCCAAAGTGACGCTTTACTGGTACCTATATTTCCTTTATACTAACTATTCATAGAGGTAACATTTGTAGTTCATGCCACTTGGTGGGCCAGTCCTTACATTAAGGTTACATTCTTGTACTTTTGAGTTTGATTCATACCTGTTCTATGTCACCCTAATAATACATGTCAAATCCCTATTCATCCTTTTTTAAATAATAATAATAATTATTATTATTTTTATTAGTTTTATTATTACAGTTTAAGAGTTTAAGTTCATTACATTGTAATTTATAAAGTTAACAATCAAAATATCTGATCTCCTTGAGCGAAGCTCTAAGCAGAGATCTTAAAAATTTTATTTAATGGCGAATGGTGATGTTAATTTATTTATCTATTATATTTATTAAGCATATAACCCTAACCGGTAGTAAGACGCGATGCTAAATAAAATAAAAATATTGTCTTTATTTTTTAGATTTGGTGTCAGAGCTAAGTATAGTTTGCCTTGTCTTACACTTAACCAAAACAATGCCACAACTAAACCATCTGTATAGTAACAATAATAATTATAATTGACTAACGCAGGGCTTCTTAAATGGTGGGTCGTGAAAAATTTGGTAAGAGTAAAAGGTTTATGAACGCACATCAATCAAAAATTAATTCAAAATCAAATGCGTATTGAATCCAGGGTGTTTCTGGCAGCGCCCGCCCATGTTGCATAACGCGACTTCACTGTAACCCTGGTTCTGAGCACACAACAAAATGTAACAAAAACTGAAAATCAAAACTAGAATTACAAATAAACTCGAAATAAATAACAGAAATAACACATTACTCATGATACAAATTCAGCCGCCATGTCATATATTATGTTTACTCGCCCGAGTGATGATTAAAATAAAGGTACTGTTAATTCTTACTACCCATCTGGTTTTAATTATCTACAAATATGCAAATAACCCCAATTTATTGCATACGATCCGTAAGTTAGACATTTTGTTGGGTTTCATGAAAAATAAATTCTGTCAACAGTCAGACATCGATAAAACTGTTTATTTACACCTACCGGCCTATGTATCGTAAATTGATTATTTGTTTGAAATCGATTGAGGTAATCTGATCACTTGGTAAGCGCTCTCGAGTTTTAAGAATCAAATAACTACTTGCTAATTCATTATTTGTTTTTAAATTGATTTTAACTTAGAGTTTATTATTTTTTAACTATGTTATTGAAGTAATTGTAAAAATATTCAAATGAAGTCCTGCCTTATAAAATGGGAATGAACATATTGTAGTCGAAGATATGTTCATGTTTTAAATAGAATGTATTCTCAGAAATCGATATATCGCAAGAATCAAATATATTTCTTGTTTTCTACGCAAACACGAAGATAGATAATCAATATATAAGAAAATGATAATAAAACATATTTAGACATTATTGAGTTCACTATTTCCAATGTATGTTTAATTGTTAAGCATGTTGTTTTAGTCTTTATTAAAAATAACCGTTTGTATTTTTATTTTTGCTTTCTTATTAAAATAAATTATAATCCTTCAATGATGATTAAAGTTGATCAAAGGATAACTAGACCTAATCTATTTATTTCACAATTTTTTTTTAGAAACTGAACTCATTCTAACAACACTTTTAAAAATAACTAAAAGACACTCATATTTTGATTGATTTGATTTTTAAACAGAAATATGAGTCTAGATTGTTTAATTTGGCTGGATTTTAACCTGTATTTTGTGAGGGGTGGTTGGGGTTGATTAAAATTTAAAGCATGATCGAAATAAATCTTAATTTATAGTTTAGGCCTATATTGTGTAATGTAGGTCTATTTGTAAATCATTAAAATTTCTAACAATTTGCTAGGATTCGGATTCGAGATTCGAAAATAAAATGTAGATTCCGATTCGAGATTCGGATTCGAGAAATAGTAGATTCGACCCATCTCTAATTTTAACATTAAATATGGAATAAAATATATTCCTGAATTCCCTATGTTTGCAGACTTTATAGCCACCCTATATTCTTTCTTCAATTGGTACTTTAAGACCCATGTGATCAAGTATACTGAGGATGCAGTAAAATAGCAAGCCATTTAATAAATGCATGTTACAATGAATTTTGTTTATCTGAAAGGTTAAAGTCCCTCCTTGACAGATAACACTTTGGTCTTATCTTATAAGCTATACCATAGTGGAGACATGCCCTGAATATAAATGGAGTGTACATTATTTACAATCTATTTTCTTATAGTTTGTTAACTTAATGTTTATCTCTTCTAGACTCCTCAAGAAGTAATGTCGTCAGACTCGACTAACACCACTGCATTTAGTCAGGTATGTGAACATCCAGGCCTTTTTGAATATTAAATAGCTTGCTTTTTAAATGTTGAATTTTATTATTCTTGGAGCTGTTGTGATGCTTACAAGTTGCATATACCAACAGACCAAGCAACCAAACACAAGACCGTCAATTTACATCTAAACTGTCATTCAGCTGCCATTTATATTAATTTATTAACTAAAGAATTATTGCAAACAAAATCAAACCAATATGTATGGCTTTCGTGTTTTCAAAGATTTTGATTTAATTTTGCTTTGGTTTTGTAGGTAAAATGAAGATTTTAATTAGAAAAAAAGTTAATTAGACCCATCTTTAGTTTTTACATCCATGACTGTTTCCAGCCTGTGGCCTGGGTCAGTTTTTATTCAAGCCATATGTTCTCCACTCCCGTCTTGCTAGGCCTGTCGTAGCTTCATATATCTTATAATCTATCATAAGACTAGGACAGGCACAACATCCAGTCTCCGGCCGTTAATTCATCACTGTGAAAGTCTAAACCTACATTTCACCAATGATAAAAGTTTTCGGCCATGCCGCGAATTGAACCCAGGGCCCTTAGCTCAATAGACAGACAGCTACCGACTGAGCTAAGGTGTCAGATATTTACTTTTTTTCATTGTAGTAAAATTGTTAAAGCTTTTGTTACTTAAAAGAAAATATTTTTTAAATTTGAATATTGATTTTTCATTCACATAGCTAAATTTCAAACTAATACATTCATTGAATTAAAACTTGGCTCAACTTTATATTGTTATTGTTATTGTTATTATTATTATTATTATTATTATTATTATTATTATTATTATTATTATTATTATTATTATTATTATTATTATTATTATTATTATCATCGCGTCTTACTACCCGTTCGGGTTATACGCACTTACGCTAATGTGCAATGGTAGGGTGATTGTGAGATGAAATGCAGGACCTACAGTTTAACGTGGAATCCGAACCACGGTAGAGGCCTGGCATTCCTCACATTCACAAGTTGTGATTAATACACATCTTGTCAGAGGTGAAGGAAGGGTTTGGCAATCAGTTAAATCTGTGCCTGGACCGAGGATTGAACCCTGGATATATTGTAGTTATTTCAAAGAAGCTCACTTGAGCTCAACCCAAGCTGTTAAGCCCCTACTGAATCTATACTGTTCCAGCTGTCAAGTGGTTGTAATAACAATGAGTCAAGTTCCGTGGTGATCAAACAACCCAACGAGACCACAACTACTCAAGACATTAACCAGGTATAGCAAACAACATTCCCTTCCTTGCATGCGGTAACATTTTTAGTTAATTGTAATGTTTTAATTATTTTTTTTCATTTAAAAACTCAAGTCATTGGGTAAATTATTGATCTGTCGATTAGAGAAGGGTCTAATCCACTATTTTACAAATTTGAATCTCCGATTTACCTTTGAATCCTGAATTTGAATCTTGGAAAAAATTATTAACTTAAGAGAAAATATAAATATAATAGAATGATAGATAGTATGAATATTAACTAAATGTTCTTATAATCCATTTATTATAACATTCATACATTCAGTTAAGTGTTAAATTACTGATCTGGGACCTGGTTGTTAAGTTCATCATATAATAAAATTGGTTTGGAACCACCAATAAGCAGTATTATAGCTTTAGAACAAATTTTACTTGAAAAGTTGATTTTTTTAAAGGACTTGAATCTTGAATCCAAAATTTGATTGATTTCTCGAATCTTGAAAATCCTTAAGGATTCCAGGTCCTATCCCTAGTGTTAATGTTTGAATGCTCATTGTCATCATCTTGACTATGTTTAAAAATTATTTCTAATAAAAACCACACCTTTTTATTTACAGAGTTCATTATTTAAAGGTTTACTTTATAAAACTTGATTGAACCATTGAATTTATTGCATATTTATAAGTGCACCATTTTGAAAAGGAGACCTAATTCTGGGGCATCAATTAGAGTGAAATACCTTAACCGACTCAATAGTCAGGGAATGTACTTTGGGTCTCAATATCTTGCAAGCAGTCTTGCTGAACAGGAATTAATATTATTGTCTTGAATTGAAGTTCCTTTTGTTGAAACTTCATCTTTTTTTTTTTTTGGCACATCTTTACTCATTTGGGTTATACACTTATGTTCTACTAACAGTAACATTAATTTTGATACAATTCAACATCATCTAGAGCACAGCTGTTCACTTGGTGCTGACCCACCAGAGAGAAAATTTAGAGCATTAATGATTTTTAAGCTGTACATAGTATACTATTGTATTAATCTGTACTTGGTACTAGGGGTTTGTGAATAGGATTATTTATCGAATCGTATATCAAAATTTCGAACTAATACCGAATAGTACAAATCGAATAGTTGATTTTTCTTACATTTTTGATAAAAATAATTTAAATTAGTAAATACCTATTGAAAATGTGGTTTTTTATTTACATATGCAAAATGCAAAAAATTACTTCAAAACATTGTTATTTGAGCTGGTTTTAGTAAAAAAAAAATACTGAATTTAAAACAAAATTTCAGGAAATTAAGAGGAACCATTGATACAGTTTTTTTAGACAACAAGTTTCAGCTAAATCAAATTTGTAAAATTTTGTGATAAGTTTTTGACAGTAATTTAAATTTAAAAATTGC
Source organism: Timema genevievae (assembly GCA_902155825.1). Classification (NCBI taxonomy): domain Eukaryota; kingdom Metazoa; phylum Arthropoda; class Insecta; order Phasmatodea; family Timematidae; genus Timema; species Timema genevievae. The sequence continues at coordinate 37,992 of CABFWO010000155.1, read as the reverse complement.
ATGGAAAGTGTTTATCTGGTCAGTGTAGAGATTATATCTCCTTTAATTAAAACATTATGATTATTATTAGAACTGGGTAAAATAATGGGGTGATTAATCAAGTTCTCATTTTCTAATATGCAAGGCCTACTTTTGTTTGTGTGATGATTAGTATTCAACCCAAAGTTCTGTTGGATCCTAAACAATTCCACTGTCAGTTGAAAGCCTAGGCAGCACTGAAAAGGCTTACTAAGTAAATTAGGTATTGCACATCTTTCTGCCAAGCCTACCAACTGACCCTACAAGTGACACCTTCACTCCATCCATCACAGGGACTGGCTTTATACTGAATGTTACTACTCGTATCAGTTCATACCTCTCCCACTTTTATACTATACAACAATAAATTTAATAAAACAACATAACTGTAATGAATGATAAAATTAAATGTTATCTAGGCTTGACACCCCTCATAATCTTTATTGTCTGGATCCATAATCTTTATTGTCTGGATCACCTCCCTGTCCTGCTAACAACAGACTAAGAGGCACTTAAATGGTTGACCTTGCAATACTGCCATCCCCCCCTTCATTTTCACTTGCTTTTAAATATGTTAGAGTAGCTATCTCTATCCTTCTCTAAATGTTTCACTAGTAGACACTTGGCGCCCAACTGTTTGTCTCTCCACCAGCTTATATAAAAAACCCTCCCTCTTCTTCCAAACTGTAGGCAGGTCACAACCTCTTGCTTTCTGCTAACAACGTATTCCCCCCTTCTCCCTTATTGAACAAAGGACAAGAGTATTTTTAACTCCAAGTCGCCAGATTATCTGGCTACCCTCAAGTTTTGTGCCAACTGCTTCCTTGCTGCTGTTAAGAGTCTGGACATGACTTTAAAGAGATTTATGACTTAACTATTCGATCTTACTATTTAAAGTTTCAAATCAAATATTCGGCCGTAAATTATTCAAAATTTTGAATATTCGCACACCCCTACTTGGTACAGTCTAGCACTAAGCTTATTAGTATTCTAATAGCCTTATAGAGAGATGCCTTTCCTATTTCTTCTTTATCTACTCTTCTTACCCTCCACCCTACACAACAACCAGTTGCTGACCTGACATTCCAACTGCTATCTGCACAATACCCTCCACCCTACACAACAACCAGTTGCTGACCTGACATCCCAACTGCTATCTGCACAATACCCTCCACCCTACTCAACCAATTGCTGATCTGACATTCCAACTGCTATCTGCACAATACCCTCCACCCTACTCAACCAATTGCTGATCTGACATTCCAACTGATATCTACACAATACCCTCCACACTTACCCTGGCTCCCTCTGACTTCATTATTTTACAAACCACATCTCTGACTATTAGGGAGAAGAGTAAATAATGATGACTCATTCATTAACTGACACACAATGCCAGGTAAAGAAAAAACCTTTTTCAAGAACCTTGAAACTGAGCCCATAAATCTGTTCATCTCAATCTTGAGCTCAAGAAGCTAGACTCGAAAATCCTAATACTCACAGATTCCTACTTATTTCTCTTGCACATGAGTGTCTTAAAGTTGGATGTCAGTTTCTCTGTCTTGTTTCAGCAATGGGTAAACTCATCCCTTGTCACTTTGGCTCCATCCCATCCAGGCCTACCAAACTACAGTGACCAAAGTCTTCACTTTCACTCCAATGCCAAAAAAGGTTAGTTGGGGTAGGATATATTACCAGTCATTGTTGCTGTCTACATTTATTTGCTTTTTTTAAATCTATTATGGTTTATTAAAAATTCAAGTCTACGTGCTGTTTTTCTGTATGGATCTATTCTTCAATTCTTTAATAGTAGGTTCAGTTTTCTTGGGGGTTTTTAAATTGATTTTTAGACAAATGGCTTATTAATTAATTTTATGTGGTAGACATAATTAATCAATAGGAAACACAAAAATTTGCCGAAAAAAGGCTGAAACCCATTTTTGAGCCGCTAGTTTGACCTGCGCTCAATTCGGTCAGACCCTGCAGTTAAACTTGTTAGTGCTGAGCTAATATGGCTGATGGTGTTTACAACACATATACCCTTGATCATTATTGAAGTAATTAATATACACATAAAGTAAATATTCTAAAACCATGTGTATAACAGTCCATTCATTTAAAGAAAGGAAGTTTTCTCCAAACTAATGTTCTGAAGGCCTACAGTATTGCTCTAAAAACACAGTCTTTATAAAACAATAGTTACACCCTCAGATAATAAGTATCCCGTGTTGAATCTTTGAATACTCGATGTAATTATTTCAACTTTAAACAGACAAAGGTGTTTCTTATTAATAAAGATACAACCTGGAGTAAAAATGTCAACTTAAATAAAATTATCAAACCATCAATAGCTACTCTTTCTTTTAAAACATGTTTTAAAGACAGAGGATATCAATAGTTATTCTAATTGGAATAAGCATTTAGTTTGAGTTTCATCTTTTATTGAGTTAGGCCTCTTCAACATTGCTGATCATGTAGATAGAAAAGCGTCCCTCGGTCAAGGTTCAAGACTTAGCTATAGCATTAATTTTAAAACTTAACTAACAAAATATGCAAACTCTATACGCAATAAGGTATGAAAAAAATGTGATTTTCCCCTCCAACATGATTTTTGTCAGTGGGTGATAATTTAAAGAGTAAGGTAATTTGTAAGGTTTTCTTTTTACTAAACCAATGATTCCTACAGTAATCTACTATATTTTTCGTTCAAAATCAAGTAAGTAAATTCCAAAATGAAATGGTGTCAGCCCGCAAACAAGATATACAGACTGGGTGGCCACTGCAAACAGTAATAATAGTCCCAACATTTGTGGATAGAATTAGTCATCTGGCCACTACAACTGTTGCCACCCCTGCTTGATAATAGGAGATGGTGATGATATAGGTGTTTGCTAGAGGAGTATGTTTTAATCAACAGGTGGAGCATGGTCTAATAAGGGTGTGGGCCATGATGTGGAGGGCTTAGCGAGTTACCACCAAGGGAGGAGAGATGGCTAGGTGGGATGTAGTAGCGAGTTGTCACCGAGGGAGGAGGGATGGCTAGGTGGGATGTAGTGGCGAGTTACCGCCGAGAGAGGTGAGATGGCTAGGTGGGATGTAGTGGTGAGTTACCGCCGAGAGAGGTGAGATGGCTAGGTGGGGTGTAGTGGTGAGTTACCGCCGAGAGAGGTGAGATGGCTAGGTGGGATGTAGTGGCGAGTTACCACTGAGTGAGGTGAGACGGCTAGGTGGGATGATGTAGTGGCAAGTTACCGCGGAGGGAGGTGAGATGGATAGGTGGGATGTAGTGGCGAGTTACTGCTGAGAGAGGTGAGAGAGAGTAACCATAGACCTTGTATTATGCAAGCACATTTTTGGCAATTTTTAACCCCTCCCTCCCCCTTGTAAGCAAAAATAAGCAAATGCCTGACCCTCCATCTGTCTTGCTTACGCAAGATTTGTCAACATTTTTCATTTGTTCACAGGAACAACCATTCTTTTTTTCATAAAATTTTGCTTATAGTCTGAACAGGTTGTGAGATGTGATGATTAAAAAAATTAAAAATTTAGTCAATTTATAAATTGGTGGTAATTATTAATATAGAGGTGTAAATCAATAGTGCAAAATAATTGACAATTAACACTTGTATACAATGAATTTAAATTTATTCATTACTGCCCAAAGTCCAAGTGGCTTGCGATGCACCCTCCCTCAATTTTTACCATCTTTCTTTCTCTTACATAAGCATTGTTCTGACCCCCTACCCCTTTTTCAGCAAAAATAAGCAAAGCTCGAACCTCCTCCACCCTAGGTGCTTACGCAATACTTGAATGCCCCCTTGGTAGTACAAGAACATGATACATATTCTGTTTCTCCAGTGAAGAATGGGGATAACGTACAAACTCTCTAGTGGTTAATCTCGGCTGATACTTATTTATTCAAGTAACTCCTCATTTGTCCTCAAAGGGCTGTGTTTGACCTTTTATAGACCCACTGCTTCACAAAAACAACTTAATAAACAAAGATTAAAACTAGGGGAGTTATTAAAATTCATTGTTTGTGTTGAAGGTGTGTGAGTAAATTGTTACAAAAGTGTCTTGTTCTAGGAATTCGACATCGCAGTCCAAGTCCTGACATTGTAATTCTCGACTAAAGCAAACCACTATCAAAGTGATAATATTGAGACTGCAGACTTCCAGTATAACAATATAAGTAAGTCGTATACAACTCTTCACTTTGTGAGGTATCTTCTTTCGTGAATACAAATAATTAACAAATATAAAATAGCTAATGAGTTAACTAGTGGCAGTTTCTAGGCTTGTGCACTTCTGATAATAATAAGTCTACTTGAGCCTTTTTGGTGCTTTTAGTGTTTCATGTATTGGTTTAGAGTACAAGTAGAAGTAAGTATAATAATGTTTGTTTAAATTGTTCATGCCATCTTTATTGAATTATTTTCAATCAGAATTAAAGTATTAGTATTCACATGGAGAGCTTTATAAAAGCAAGGGGCAGCAAGCACCATTGTGAGATAAATCTTGGGACTTGCTTTACCTAACCAAACACAGCTCTTTTGGTGTTGGCCTCATGGACCCACGTCTCCTCCTCCTGAGCCCACAGGGCGTCAGACATTTTGCACTAACCATATTAGAATTGGCACTCACCATATTAGAATTGGCACTGCCGCAGGAACATTCAATGCCATGTCTTGGCGCACCTTGCCTCATCAAGTGGTGAACACCCGTAACATGCCATGCTTTGCTGTCCCTTGTTTCAAGTGCTTTAAAGGAATTTAATAAAATAATAAACCACCATACATATTTGTTGAGGATATTTAATGTGTTTGGAGACCTTCTCCATATGATTTGTATCTTCTTTTTAAACTAATAGTACTGGATCAATATTTTGTATGTATTATAACATTTTTGATTTTTATGCTTTTTATTTACAATGTTTTATATGGTTAAGTTTTTTTAATTCTATCTTGAAATTTGTAAACCTCAGTTAAGGTTGATTTTAATTCTTAATAAAATAGTAACAAATAAAATGATAAAATATCAGAAAAATGGTAGAGCACAAATAAAAGTAAAAACACTGTAGCATCGAAATATTGAAGTGTGTGTAAATATGTGTCAGTGTTTTTACTTTTATTTGTGCTTTATCATGTTCCTAATATTCTATCATTTTATTTATTACTTAATGTTTTTGCTTAATGCACTTTTTTCATACATATTATAATAAAATAGTAAGTGATATTTTTAATTCATAATTTAGCTTTCCTGTGACTTCATTCAAAATTTTTCCAACAATTTTTAAAATATGCCCACCAGTAAGTAATACTAGGATGTACCCAGGTTTTACTAACTATTTGTATTTTATTCAAAATTTTCACCGTTTGATTTAAAAATATTTGTAATAAAAAAATCACCATTTGCACACACCTTAAAAGATTAACTTTCATAATCCTGCTCACTGATAGTGCCTACTATCTAGATCATTCGGTCTATTTAATTTTAGATATTATAAAGATAAATATACTTTACATGCACTATTGTTTCCAGCCTGTGGTCAGTTTTTTATTCAAGCCTTATATTTTCCACTACCGGCTTTCTTGGCCTGTCGTAGCTTCATATGTCTTATAATCTAACTTGAGACTAGGACAGGCACAACATCCAGTCACCGGCCATTAATTTATCAATGTGAAAGGGTATACCCATAATTTCATCAATGACACATTTTTCGACCATGCCAGGAATTGAATCCGGGACCCTTAGCTCAGTAGACTGACATAATACTGACTGAGCTAAGGTGTTGAATTACGAAGATAAACATGTAGTAATAATACTAAAAATCTACTGTTCATGCAGGCTATTTTTATTTTGTTCAGTAGAATAGGTTTGCTCTAAAAGTTTAAATGCAAACTAGAGTTAATTTACAAATAATTCACTTAGGGCCGGTCTTATGACTCTTGGATAAATATTAATCTGGTAGATAAATATTTCTATCTGGTGGATAAGTTAAAAATTTGTCTTATGACTGCCAGATAGCATTTATCTGCCAGATAAAATGTATTTACTCATCACATTTTTATCAGGAGGTTCAAGTACCTGATAACTTTTATCTGGAAGTTTAAATGGTTGTTGCCATCTAGACGCGTTGTTTTTAATGAGGTTTTGCCTATCAGAATCTGTTTTAGGTTAAAATCTTGGTTCACATGTTTAGTAAGAACAGGCCCGGCCTCTAACTATATAAAGTTATAACATTTAATTCACACTTTTATATAAACTGACAAGCTATCTGTAGAGTTATAGTTATATAAGAACAAATTATTTAAATGTGAATACAATAAATTAAATTTTGTTAAGGTTGTTTCCAAATATTGCCCACATTTTGGCAGACACCGAAATTAGTACTTGCAAGACAACTTAGCTTCTGCGGCCCTGCGCCTATGTGACGCCATCTGTTTCCTCGCACTCGTCTAGCCGCCATTATTTAACAAATGTTGAGCATTCTCACCACTCGCTAGGTTGTAGTGCTATCAGCAAGGCTTGTACGCATGCACGCACCAGTAAAAACAGTACCAACCTTGCGTGTTCTGAATAAAAATATATTTATCCTACAGATAGCTATCTGGCAAATAAATTAAGTTCATATGATGCTTAAAACATTAAAGTGGCTGATAACTTTAACCTCCCAATAGCAATATTTATCCGGTAGTCATAAGACCAGCCTTTAGATAGCTGGTTTTGTTCAAATTACTCTAATGGGGTGGGGATGAGAAAGGAAGAATTTTAGAGGTAATCTCTCCTTATATGCATGGAAAGAGAATGGAAAAACATTTTGAGAAAGCACCCTTAGTAGATTCGACTGGGATTCAAACCCTGATCTCCCTGTTTTCAGCAGACCAGTCTAACACAAGACAAGAGATGCCCTGGACCATTCAGATTCTGGAGGAGTAGGGATTCTCATAGTATATTTTTTATTTTATTGGTGTTTTTTTAGCACCACATCTTACTACCCATACGGGTTACACACTCATGTATTAATGTTGCTAATAGTTTTAAGGGTGATAAAGGTTATACTTATAGGAAGTATGCCCTTATTTGCATGGAGGGAAAGTGTAGTGGGTAAAACACCTCTCAGAACATCCAACAAAGATTCAAACCTTGATCTCCTTGTCATCTGCAAGAGTAGTACCTTAGACCCAAGGTTTCTAGAGTATTAGGTTGGCCAGTTCAGCCAGTTTTAAGGTTCACTTAGTGGGAGCTGATGACGTCTCTTTGTGACCAGAGGCATTCTGCTGCGTACAACTGTATAAACTTCTTAGTGTAGAGCTTATAAATGTATCGCCATACACGGCTGTGCGATACCTCAAATATAGTGTTTTTTTATATATACTTATTCAGCACAATTTGATGATTACAACAGTATATTTTTTATTTTATTTTAAAAATGCAATAATATTATTCATACACTAAAAAACAATACAATGAAACTGTACGACCTGAGAAAAGTACTATGCAAGGAAATTTTTTATTTTTCAGCCAGCAAGTTTTCATCAGTGTGAAAGTTTTAGATAAGTCTGAACTGAATCTCTTAGTTAACTTTTTTTTCATACAACGATTGTTTTTGCGGAGATAATATTAAGTCAGTGGTATGATAACTCGATTCTGCGCGCCGAGAGCTAACAGCGGAGTAGGTCTGCAGCTACTCTAAGCTATTTTTCATGCTTACATTATAACTCATACTAGATAAACCATTTACTGTTATTATTATTATTTATTTAGTACCTATGTTATTGTTATTATATATTTCATTACCTCAATTTAAATTATAATTTAGCGTGTTAATAACATCCAGACTTGACTATTCCAAAGTATTTTGAACTTTTGTGTTGTCATTAATGAACAAGTTTAATAATAGCAGTATTCAATATTTCTGGTGTGATTTTGAATTCAACGTCCACAAATATGTGTTGCTTCCAGTTAGAAAACAGTCCTATCACCATTATTACTGCATTTTTTGTAGGGATTTAAAATTTGAATGAACTTTGGATCATATTCCTATCTTTATTTATCTTCATTTCGTCATATTGAAGAACTGCAACTTTTTCATGTGTTTCTTTATTTTCTTCGGCTATCTTCAGTATGCGCATCACGTCTTCAAGAAATCCTTGACGGACACCAAGGGTAAAGGCCCCTTATTTAGAATTAACAAATCTGGTAGTGGATAGTGACATTTTTGCTGTTGTAAATACACTTTCTTTCGTCCAATGAACTTTGCGTTTATTACAAAGCAATAGATCCAACTGATTACTTGTAAAAACAGTACCTAGTTTTCCTCGAATTTTGATTCTTCAATTAATTTGGGACTTTTGTTCTTTTTTAAAGAGATAAGTTTGCTTCTAGAGCCTACAAATTTCCACTATTCCCATTGGTTTGACTTGTTTCGTTGCTTAGGTTTTTAGTGACACAATTAACTACACCCTCTACTTGGACTTCCTCTCTCTGCATATCTATAGAAGATAGCATATCACTTACTATTTGTTTTTTCAATCTATTTTCATGCCCAGCTTCACGGGTAATATTTTCCCCTTGGATAACATTTTTGAAGATACAACAAGGAGGGGAAATGCTTAGTTTAAGGGAGGAAACAGCAGATGATTTTAATTTGTTTTTCTCAGGCAAGTTCAGCAGTTCGACTTGATGATTGCATTCATAATCATCAGGCAAAAATTTTTTGAGTAAATAGAACATCAGGATTCCATTTTCTATCACATTTACAAAGATGAATCCATTTTAGTCTGGCACCAGAATATTTAAAGAAGTTGTGCTATTTAACACCAGGACGTCACAGCAGCGCTGCATGCTCGAGAAAATCTGGCTGCAGGCTGGTATAGGGAATGAGCCAACCTTATAATCTAAAATCCTTGTATTAGACCATGCGGCCACTGAAGCAGGCTATTCTCATAATAAATGGTTTATATATGAATTTTATTTTGAAATCTGTGTATAGACTATCATGGCATATATTAATTTTAAATTATAACAAGACAAAAAATTGTTTCAATAATTATCTTGGAATTTAAATAAGCACAATTAATTTTAAAATAATTTAATAAGTTTCAACTAATTATTAGATTTAAGTTGTTGTCCCTCACTGTTGAGTCAGCCCCTTGTCTCTTTCCTCCGCACTTGCACAGGCCGCACCAACCAACCTCTCTACTGCCTGGACCGCACCACAGTCCATGTTGTCGAAGCCGTCTGTGATGAGTACACCTCTATACACAGCGCCAAAGAGAACTCTGCCTCTATTGGCTCGCATGATGGGCACTATCCCTTCAATTTGCATGCACCAATGGGAAGCCCCTGTTTCTCCCATTGGACAAGGCCAGGCAGCAGTGGAGGGTATTTAACACGGTGATTCCTTGGTCTGAATACCAATCAGCCACTCAGACTCGGTCAGTTAGCCTTGGGGAACCACACTTATACGAAAGAGCGAATAAATCGTTGGTTGCAGCAAATGTCATCACTCTTCTCATTCCACCGCAATCCCCCTTCACCTCCCACCGCGACTTTACGTTGCCGGGACTCTATCCTACCTCCCACCGCGACTTTACGTTGCCGGGACTCTATCCTACCTCCCACCACGACTTTACGTTGCCGGGACTCTATCCTACCTCTCACCACGACTTTACGTTGCCGGGACTCTATCCTACCTCTCACCGCGACTTTACGTTGCTGGGACTCTATCCTACCTCCCACCACGACTTTACGTTGCCGGGACTCTATCCTACCTCCCACCACGACTCACGTTGCCGGAACACACTCGCCTACCTCTTTCCTACCCACGCGTGTCTGACCACGACGTCACCGCCGTCGGGACATCAACAACATCAACCAGTTACCCTCAAGTCGAAGGGATGGATGACAAAGTATTTAAATATTGATGTCCTGTATCCATGATGTAATTTTGAAATTTTAATTTTAATTTTCATCGAATCTTCCCCAGTTTTATCTTCCCCTGTAACCTTCCCCAATTTTATCTTCCCTTGAATTTTCCTCTCTGGGTTCACTCACTAACCTTTCTATTGTCGACCTTCAGTCCCCCTATTTCTTGTTATTGATGAAAGAAGCATCTGTTTACACGGTGAGAGCTACTTGCTATCCAGTAGCTGGCCTTCTAGCTTCTAATTGGGTGGACAGACTGCACTGACCTCTAGCTGTTTAAACAGGTAGTTAAAAGTATTGAAGTTATTTTAGCCTGCAAATGTCTGAAGAATGCATGTTCACTACCCGCCCTACATATTCTAAAGAAACCAGCGAGGCCTCTCTATTTTTGTAGACATAGTTATACACATTCCATAAATTTTCCTGTTCTCTGTACAAGTCAACAAACTTCTCACTTTGTGGATCCTTCCACCTTTCAAATATCCCAAAAAACTATTGTAAAAGTATAAATTAAGTGATAATTGCCGACAACAACCAAATTAAACCATGTGTACTACTATCTAGTCAGCTACTGACCTGTGTGTTCAGGCGGTGCCAGCGGCTGGTTTAGCTGAATGGTAGGCAGTAAAACAAGTAGCTGTAGACAAACTTACAGTCGGTAACCCTCAGCTACTAGCTCTATCAACTCACACCATGTAAACCAGGCATCAGTCACTAGCAGCCATCCCTCAAACCCCCCTTACAAGGCTATCTACCACGGTCTAGGATAACTGGGCGCCAGTATAAAAAACTAATAGGTGTTTTTTACTAATTGTTCATTTTTGGAGTTGTTTTAAAAAAATTAATAACATGAAACTAAATTTGTGTATATTTTTATAAAGTCAGACTACTGGGTATTATAAAATTTGGAATTTTTTTTATAACACAAAAACTATGAAAAATTGATAAACTGCATCTGCCCAGCCCTATTTTAAAGCTATGAATTATTTTTTTCACTAAAACTGTCGAAGTCTTTTACAATAAAATACAAAAATAAAAGTTTTATGTATTATTAAACAAACCATACATATATGAAGTTTTATACAAAAGAAATAAAAACTTTTAATATTGTTGTGAGTCATCAAATATACGTATGTATGTATCAGAATTTAAGTTGGTTTTAAGCTAATGAGATTTTAGAACAGCTGCATGTAAGAAAAGCCTCCATTCTTCGGAGGGGAAGTAAAGGTACCATGGTGATTGTGGCATAATTATAAAAGAATCCTGAAAGGTATGTAAAAATACCTTTTCCAGCAAAATTGGTAGGCCCGTTCGCTCTTGCTCAAAGAAACTCTTGTGTATATAATCAGTCGGTTCAGAAAGTGGACGTTAAATACCTCAAATAAATAAAAATGAAATTAAATAAAATAAATATTTGCAAAAGACCATTAAAAAACTTTATTTTACCATCTGAGCATAGAAGTGCTGCAAGAATACTAGGACACAAATGTCATTTTTACAATTTGCCCAAATTGAAATAAAACTGCAAAGCAATATTCGAATAGCTACTCATTTTCAAATTTTACCAATTTGTTTTAATGCCAAAACTTTTGTTTACAATGATTCGAGAATTAAGAATTGAGGTATTGAAATGAGATGATTAATTATTCGTCATTTCAACAGTAGTCAGTTAAAAAGGTATCATGGTATAAAATTGGGCATCCTTACATCTCCTACTTATGTGTCTAGAATAATATGCTCTTGAACTATTGGGTCATAAAAGTCATGAAAATGTCACTAATTACAAAAAAAGTTCCAAAAGTCCCTGAAAAGGCATTAATTTTCAATATGTTGGTCATAAAGTCACAAAAATATTTCTGTTTGAATTTCCTGCACATCATAACGCAAACGCCCACTACCCGTGATGCCATGCGCTAGCTGCAAGTTGCCTAATTGTTTTTACCATGATACCAAGGACAAGGTTAAAGTTTAATCTTGCCTGTGAGTGCATTATGCATTATATAATGTTCGACCATTTACAGAAGGAATTTTGTGGTCCAAAAGGTCAACAAAAAGTCATTAATTTTTGTTTCTCTAACTCATTAGACACTTAGTAGAAATTCTTTTTTTGTACTTACTTACTTAGGCATTAGTATTTTGAGCTAGTTCTATCCAGTCCACCTCATTACACCCATACTCATTTAATATAAATAAAAAGCTGTTAAATGACTTCAAAACATCACAAAAACATAACTAGTGAACAGAACAGTTAAAAACTTAGTAATTTATAAAATTTAATAATTAAAATTTGTGTGTGTTCAATTTGATAATATGAATGTTGTGTTTTAATACTCTTTCCACTTTTATGTTGACAAAAGCTTTTATTTTATTTAGGTTGAGTTTCCTGACATTGCTGGTCATCACATGACTGGTGGAGTACACACAATCAACACATGTTTAGTTATTGTTGTGCAAGAAGATGAATAAGTGTTTAGTTTCTTCATTTTATCTATTCTTGTTGAAACATTCTATTTATTTTAATAAACATATTATTTTTTATTGAGAAATATTCTGATAACTCCGATACTTCTAATCCAACCCTATTTGTGATTAATGTAGATATTTATTCACTCTTTTAGTAATTTATTTCTAAATTGTCCAGATAAATTAATTTTCTATTATGGATGTCTTTCGATATTGTAATAAAATTATATTTATTTTTTGTATAAAGAAACATGGCTCTTGAAAATACTCTCTTTCAAAACCTGCTAAGAATCTATGGTTGTAGTATGTTAATATAAACAAAGTAAAAATGGCACCAAACGGCTGTTTTAAATTAAACATTGAAACAAGGATAGGACAAGGCCTACAAACTCACCAGAAAACTGTAGGCCTGTAGTTGTGTTTTAATTGTGAACTTTTAGGCCTCAAGTTTTCTGGTAAGTGTGTAGGTCTTGCCCTTCTATCCTTCTTTCAATGTTTAGTATGTAAATGTATTAATTAATTAATTATTGTAGTCATATAAATGTTTGTGTGTACACCCAGGTATAAATGAATGTTTCCAGCAGCAAATATTCCTTTGTGCCATGTGCCTTGAATATGTCGGTTGTGTGCATGTGTGTTTTTTTAAACAAGAACTGTAATATAATCAATTTTGAAAAATAGCCAAAGTTTTATCAAACTGGAAAGTATAGTTAAAAAAAAAGTTAAGTTCATTAAATATAGGTTTTTTATTTATTTTTTGTATAAATTGCTTACAAATTAAAGACTTTCCTTTAAAATAAGGTATTTTAAAATGTTATTTAAACCAGTTAACCATTTTAAGTATTTGTGTTAAGCCTGTGCGAATCCAAGATTTTCAATTTCAGATCTTGGCTGACTTGAATCAAACCACATGCCTAAATAAATGTTGTAGTCCGATTCAAATCGAACCTTATTCTATTATTTTTTTAGTCAAATTTGAGGCTTAAAAAAATGACTCAAATATTTTATTTTAAAATAGGTTCAAACCACATCATTTATTTTAGGCTTACAATAAATAGTGTTTTCATCGACGGGGACGTATAAATGAAACAAACATAATATGGCTTTTACAATATATTAAAATTACCTCATAAAGTGAAAAGAGGTTTTCCTTATAGAGATATATTGTTTTAAATCAAATTTGTGTTGAATATTCTACTATGTTAAGTTAGTGAATCCAATCCAATAATAAAACATATAATAAATGTTTATAAACATGGTTCACTAAAAAAAAAAAAATGGATGCCTCTTGAAGAAAATAAATCTTTACCTCCCAATCCCCCGACCTAGGATTCATTCTATCGGAACTCATCAGGGAGGAATGTGAAACGCAATTTCCTAAAAGAGGAAACAAAAATACACATAAGGGAGAAAATAGAAAATTGTAAAGTATGATAGGACACACAGATAGGAACATGTAAAAGGTATAACATAAAGGACAAACACAGGAAAGGAACATTGGGGTTCAGGGTGTCTACCTGACTAGTTTTGAAATTACAGTATATTTCCAGTATATATTTTTTAAGAAATCCAGTATATATGAAAGGTACTCGGAGACAAACAATCCCTATTTCAAAATCATAAAATGATAGAAAGTTGGTCTAGGCCTAGGTCTGTCATAGTTTAAATAGTTTCTTATGGTTAAAACCAAAATAATGATAGGAAAAACCTAACAACCAAACCCCAGATCATTAATTTTACCAACTAATGTAGACAAAATCAGAAGTGAAGGAAAAAAATCCTAGTTAAACACTTATGCTTACAATATTTTCTAAAATTCAAATTTTAATTAATTTTAATTTTTAGTTTAAAAAAAATCCTAGTTATTGTGATAGTTAAACACTTATGCTTACAATATTTTCTAAAATTCAAATTTTAATTAATAATTGGGGTAAAGTGCTCGCCTCAGGACTTGGATGTTTACGGGTTCGAACCCAACAGAGGCTGAAAGCTTTTTCTTAAGAGAGAAAAAATCATAGCTCAACATCCTTTGGAGGGAAAGTAAAGCCGTCGTTTCCATGTGGCATGTAAAAGAACCCTGGAAGGTATGGGAAAATACCTTTCCTGGCAAAATTAGTAGGTCATTTCACCTCACTCGTAGAACTTTAGCGGTACAAGTAATCAGCATTGGTGGCGCAACTTTGAAAAATGATTACAGGCAGGGAGTTTACTTTACCACAAAAACTAACTACTATCCTCACCACCCCTTGACAGTCGATACTTTCCACAAGTTATATTTTCGATAGTGAATTTGTTTAGTAAATATATAGTAATAAAGATACAGAATCTTCAATGAAAAATAACCAACAAATATTATGTTGATAAAAATTACTTGGAAATAAAGATAATTGCATTTACCTAACATTATTAAAAATTAAGATAATAAAACCAGAAAACAAATTTTTTTTTAGAATGTAGACAAAAATTAAAATTCATTCAACCACAAACCTTTTTCAATTTTTGCATTTCATGTTCTAACACTTTTGCCTCTTCCTTTGCTTTCTGCAAAACTGTTCTTATTTTCACTTCTAATTTTCTTATTTCTTCAAATGCTGTTTTTCTATTTTGACTTGTCTACTTCAATCTTTTTCTTCTATTCAAGAGCTACTTTACTTATTCCTGATTCATTCCTCACAGCATGAATCATCTTTTTTGAAATTGTCATATTTACAAGTCCCCCGGATGCAGTGACTGCATCATAAGTTATACGTTGAGCAATAAGGCTGTCATCATGTAGGTTTTCAACCAGACATTCTTTATTCACAGAAAAACTTCACTCAACAACTGCATTGTTATGGAAGAGAACAAGAATTTTTTTAGTGAAATATTATAGTTCCTGGGATTCATTTACTCTAAAAAAAAAAATATTCATGAAGAACTTATCAAGCTGGTCACCACTTGAATTGAATTGTTTAAAATAGTCAATAACTTCTTGCTTTGATACAAAGTCCAAGTAGTCTCTTTTTACAACATCAGCTTGCACGCTAGATAGTTGTTTTTTGTCTAGTAGCACTTCTAATGCAGAATTTATCTTATAGGTCCTAACAGATGGGTTGAGCATAACTGCAGGAGAGAGACAACTAGCACCCTTGACAATTTTGAAGAAGAGAGCACACCTATGTAAAAGATTGTTGCAGAAATCAACTAGGAATTTTTGACAATCTCCTCTGAACTGAAGTATCTTGATGTCTTTAATTCCTTTCAAAGCTGCTGATGCTGCGAATCCAATATCTACAGTAGGGAGTGATTTCATGTTGGATTGTTTCTTTAAATCAAGGGCTAACGATTTTTTGGAAGTATTTGCTGAATTTATTACATCACATTTTACAATTATGTTCATCAAGTGCTAAAGTAGTTTATTTAGATCTGCAAACATAAATGGCAATAGCGGTAGATTGCTCTGATATTCAGTGAGAAATTGCTTCAACTCAAGTGAAACTGACCGCATGAATCCCACTTTGATATAAGAAGTTCATCCTTCACAAAATTGCCTAGTGTTTGAAAACTATCAGATTTTGGAGGATGCTTGTTAGAATAAAAAAAACTGTTTCAAATACGGCAGCATTGACATTGCTCTCTTTAACACCCTTGGGTTTTCTACCCATCTAATAGAACAAAACTTCATCGAGAAAAGAGAAAATCCCATAATTCCTTAATATTCTGCACGTCTTGTTGGAAAATCTTTAAATAAATAATAAAGTGAACGCAAAAACTGGTTAATAGTCCAACTAGAGTTAGCATGTGCTGTTTTGTAAACACCATGGACAAAATGTAAAGAACAATTTTCAAATTCCATCAACTCAGGATCTTCTGGAGAATCTTCCTTCAAGTAACGTTTGAGCTCACTTAAAAATTTGAGGTTTACATTTGGTCCATTCATGGAAACTTGAAGCAAGATCCAAACCCTCGTCTTTTAGTGCAGGTATAAAGTTCATTAATATATCTAGGGCTGTTGCATGTCCTAAAAATCAAGATGTTAAATATCGTGTATGAATTTAATTTTCACTCCAGAAGTGAATAACAACATCCATCTAGGTCTTCTGAGCCACAGTATTTATGCTCTCATCAAATGAAATACAATAAAATGAGCATTGCTTAACCATATTGGCAAGCTTGCTTTTAAAAAAAGGACCTAGTCCATACAAGATGACATATCCAAGTTTATCTTTATGCATTTGAAATTTCTGAGCAATATCACTATCAGAAAACATTACTTTAAAAATATCACTACAAGCAGAAAAACTTCTAGCAGAAGAATGTGTCTTTACTTGATTAATAGCCCACAATATTTCAGCACCAGAAACTTCATCTTTGACAAGAAAGCTCTGAATAGAACAACTAGGTCTAGTTTCAGGTTTCAAAACTACTTCATGGTCATTAGCACTAAAATGTACATCTTTATGTAGGCCTACAGATGTCACTGCAGTTTTGGCTGTAGGGACCAAGTCCAATATTTTTTTGCTCCCACTAGCAGCTTTCACTCTGTCAACAACATGCTTCTTTCCCTTGGCATAAGATTGGATTGAAGATATTCCCATGTTACTTATATCAAAGTTAGTTTCACACAAAGAACAATGGCCTTTACTTTTATCACAATCCACTTGTCATTAGCACTAAAATGTACATCTTTATGTAGGCCTACAGATGTCACTGCAGTTTTGGCTGTAGGGACCAAGTCCAATATTTTTTGCTCCCACTAGCAGCTTTCACTATGTCAACAACATGCTTCTTTCCCTTGGCATGAGATCGGATTTAATATATTCCCATGTTACTTATATCAAAGTTAGTTTCACACAAAGAACAATGGCCTTTACTTTTATCAAAATTCACTTTTTGTAACCACAGCCAATCTTTAAACACTGTACTGTCCAACCAATCATCTTTAAAAGAGGTTTTTCCTCCGCATTTCCTCATTTCTTCTTAAACACTAAGATCACAAGATAAACAAGTGGGATCTGCAGAATACTCACACCAGGCCAAGCTTAAGATATGGTAATATTTCTTTTGGGCGGCTAGAGGGGAAGGATGAGTGAGAAAAGGGGGGATGAAGTCAAGAACACAACAAATACTGTACTGTGCCATTGGAATGTCAAGGTCAGGCAGGTACACCAATAGTTTGAAGTCTTTCTTTCTCTAGTATGTAAGGGGGAGGGCTTATTGTAGAGACTGAGAATAGAAAGGTCAGCAAGTGAGGCAAACATCCCCACTGCAAGGTCATCTACAAGGTCAACCAATTGTGAGGCAAACAAGATAGACCAGAGGGGGAGTAATTGAGTAATGGTCAAAATAGAACTATCAGTAATCCAAATCATATCAGGGGTCTCAAAATACTTAATCCAACATTTCAATCAATGTAAAAAGGCTGAATATTTTTCCAGTATCTGATTGAAAATTCCAGTATTTACAGTATCAAAAATAAATTCTAGTATATTTTCAGTATTTCCAGTATTGGTAGACACCCCAGAAATATATCATATATCTCTCTATAAGGAAAACCTCTTTTCTCTTTATAGGGTAGCCATATTGTGTTCGTCCCTTTTATATGTTTCTATCCACCTTACCTGTACCTTCTTACTAATATAATACAATTACCCATAAAGGGAAAAGAGGTATTCCTTCATAAAGATTAAAAAAATTATATAATAACCCTAAACTCAAAAGGTGAAACATCAAATATAGATCACACCACTTTTAAAAAAAAATCACTGTGTTAGTTTACTAGAGTTAGGTCTACTCCACTATTTTACGAATTTGAATATTGGAAAAATATATAAACACAAGAGAAAATAAAATAATATAAAATACAAATAGTAACTAAATGTTAACAATATTTCTTAAATCCGTTCATTATGACATTCCTAAATTCAGTTAAGTGTTAAATTACTGGTCTGGGGGCTGGTTGTCAACTTGTAATTATAATTGGTTTTGAGCCACCAATAAGCAATATTAGAGCTCTAAAACAAATTTCCCTTTTAAATCTGAACAAAAATTCTTTTTAAGGATTTGAGTGTCAAATTCTAGAATTTAGAATATCCTTAAGGATTTGAGGGTCCCATCCTTAATATTTACAAAAAAAGGTGGACTTGTCTACTTTTTTAAATACAAGATATTCACTGTTACAAACAATAAATTGAACCTCATGTGATTCCTCGATAACCAGGACTCAAGTTAATTCCTCTATTAACTCTAGCACGCACTCGTTTGTTAAGCAAGTATAATATATAGGTTTTTATTTTGAACTAAATCAATCAAATTCAAATCTGGAATTTATTTAGATTTGAACTATCGAATCAAATCCGAATATTTCCAACATTAAAATTTGAAACTTTGAAATGTTGATGCTTTGCACAAGCTTAATGTTTGTGGTCATCTCCAGAGATTTCACAAAATCATGTAAATTGTACAGGTGTGCAGAATATTAAAAACTCTTAACTCAAATATTCATCAGCTTCAACTTCACTTCTCAATAAATTCTGTATTTAACAACTACAAATCTCTACCAAAAAAATTATGTACATCTGATAATCACATTTACTTTGAACTTTTGTAATTCTGTGCTATAAATTACAACTACTGTTCACATATAAAATATCTTGACTAGTTGAATTACATATGACCCTTAATGTTTCCTTCTAATGTCTTCATCGGAGAATCTCAAGTGAGGCTGTAAAGTTTTTCCGCCATTAATAGAATATAGCCTTGATATCAATATATTAAAAGTGAAAAAATATTATGGTTCATTATAATTAGAACCTAACTTGAATTAAAAACAAAGAGTAAAAATGACGTCAAATGGCTGTATTTAATAAACATCAGATAGAGGATAGAAGGTCAAGGCCTACACAGCTACCAGAAAAATTTAGGGCTCAAAGTTCACAATTAAAACACACTAAGTGGAAGACTTTAATACAGACATAGTTCACCTTTAATGTGAAAATAGACTAAACTTTGAACATGATAAATATTGCTGTAAATCTAGTTAACATTGTTCCAAAACTTTGCAATGCTCAAAAAATACATATATACAATGTCAGAGTATACTAACGTAAATACCACAATATTAGCTAAACCCGCCAGCGATGGCGTAGATACCCCAGGCACAGCAATGACTTGGGTCCCACAATAATGTAATAAATTTACAATATAGATTGCCAGCCCCCTGAGCTAATGACCTGACTAACTACGCAATAGAGTAGCGAGCAATGCCATACAACATCTGAAGGATGTCTTACAACCTCAAATAAGCTAGCTTGTATCTTACAATAAACACAGTTCCAGTTATATTCAATACTTCCTACCCAAAGTTAATAAACATAAAATACGTAGCCAAAACTAGCATCCCAGAAATATATTTATTATCTAAAGTTGCAAATGATTTTACAAAGGCAGTAAGAGCGCGACTATTAGTTCACCGACTGGCGGCGAGAAAAGTAAGTTTACCCATGAACAACGGTTTGGTTTCCCAAACATTTAAATAGACATAAAACGTGGCTAGAAATTATCCACGTTGAAACCCCCCAAAAAAACATTTTAAAAATCAGCAATCATATTTAATATGTCCGAAAACATTAATTTAGAAAAGTTCCCCCCATTTTATGTCGAAACAGAATTTTGAATAATACAGTTTAGTTTAAGTTTAATCCAGCGCTCTCATCTTAGAAGCCAGTGATACAATGAGTAACCATGTAAAAGATACATCCAAATATATAGTCGTCACAAATATCAGACATGCCCACAGAGAGAGGGGAAAGAGGGGAGACAAGCAGCGTTTAGGAGGGATAGTGGCGACTCTGGGAACTGCTAGAAGCTCGGAGAACCATCTGGGCGGCGGAACCGGAAACTCCATTGGTCAAGTTACATCCTTCGTTTGTTTCTGGGCGGAGCTTCCATCACGAGCGGACAGCTGGGTGGTATCTCCATTTAGTCAGTGGGATAGTGTAGTGGGGAGAGGACGTCGGTGGCACGTGTGCTCTAGTGTTTGCGTTCAACAAGGCCGAGGGTGAGTGTACTCCCATTTAATTGAGTTAGTTATCTTTTTTGTAACAGCGTTACACTGTCACCTTAACTCATACAGCTTTGAGACGACTGAATTGTACCCATTTGGAATGATTATCATTCAAGTAGTTCTCAAACAAGTGGCCCTATTGAAATATTGAAATTGTACCCACTGGAATTATATCCACTAAAATCAGAATTGTACCCATTAGGAATGGTAACCATTCCAGTATTTTTCAAACAAGCAAACCAAATTAGAAAGTGGAATTATATCAACAAATGGCGAAACTTAAGCTTTAATTCTAATGCTAAAGGTGATACGACACTGATCTTATTATTTGTTCACACATTTACTAACAGAAGCAAACAAAAAGCCACTAAAACTTGTACTCTCTTTTTGACTCACCCCACATCTACAAGGGTGCAGCAGGAAGAGATATTTCATAAATTCTCATAGTAATGGATTGTGTTCAAATAAAAAAAAAAATGTAATTATTATATCATGAACTGTTAATTTTCTTGATTTATTCAATCAAACTTTATAAAATTAATTATATTTAAATCAATTAATGAATTAAATGGTTGAGAATATAATCCTTAAAATTTAATTTGATTTTTTTCTTTTAACAATATTGGCAACACTTAACAAAATAATTACTAGAGATTTCTCTGATTGAGTGATTGATTATTTATAAAAGGTTTACACCTGTGACGAGTACAGCTAGGCGTAAGTTAGGAACAGATGAAACATGAGGCTACACGAACACCTTTTCAATCCTTTCTCTCCTCTTTTTAATGATGTTGGAAACATTGTTTTCGGCCATTTCATAGTCACGTGTAATCCACTCTAACAGTAGTGACTAGGGTAACAAGTTGGACCACATAACCACCGACTATTTTCAATCTTATTTTTAGAGAATGTCATTTTTTTTTATTATAGTTAGACTAAAAAAGTCTACAATTTGTGGCCTTGGAGTAAAGTGCTCGCCTCACAACCAATATGAATGGGTTCAAACCCATCCAGGGTCGACGGATTTTTTTTAGCAATAAAAATCCATGGCACATTCTCCTTCAGAGGAAAAGTGAAGCCGTTCTTCTCATCTCAATTGTGGCATGTAAAAGAACCCTGGAAGATATATGAAAATACCTTTCCTGGCAAAATTGGTAGGCCCTTTCGCTCTTGCTCATAGAAATTCCGTGTGCTGATATAATCAGTCTGTTCAGAAAGTCATCATAAATCATCAACTCTTTCCAGCCTGTGGCGGTCAGTTTAGTAAAATGCCTCAATCTACCCTTCCACGACTCTTCCCAGAAACACTTGAAAAAAAAAAAAAGCTTAAATAGAGAGGCTGCCAAAATATATTATGTTTGGGATTTTTAAAATATTTAAGTTATTTTAATTTATTTAATAGAATAGTAATTATTTCACTTAAGGTAGGCAAGCAGTGTTTTCAATGTATACATGGACCGACCGCCACTGTCAGATAATATACGATATTTCTTCATTCTTTGAGCGGTTGCGACACAACCTCTGCTCTTTTCAATCAAGGCAAACTAAAGTTCATGACTATACTACAAAAGCACCAGGATTTGTAGAATAACAGTCAGCTTTTTAAAGATAGTTATGCTGAACCAGATGATATCGCTGATGCTAGAGAACGTTTTCTTCTGTCACTGTACGGAGCAAAAGATGAAGAATTACTTCTCTTGATGCTTATCGCTACAAATGATTTGTAAGATCACTCACTAAAAGCAAATTCAACATTGCGTCTCTACAAACTACAATTGCAGCACCACGACAGCAATCATTCAGGAGCTATTATCAAGTTCACTGGTGGCAGGGCATTCAAAAACTTGTAGAAGAATGGGGCTGGAAAAGGAACAACTCTGGCCTCATACCAGTAACAACGCTCATAGATCCTGTTCCCAAAAAGTTGCTTAAATCTATCTCCTGAAAGTGCAAGGGTGCAAGTCAGAATGTGGTTTTTGGTTTAAAATATACTGTGATCTGCAATTTCTTTAATGAACAAACCTGTGAAAATGCACTGGAAACAGTCGACGAGCTTGATGATAAGGAAGTTGACTCACCAGTCAAAACATTTATCGCAAGCAAGGAGACCGACCAAATACCACAATCAATGGATAACAAAATGGAAGCAGTTTAAGAAGAAAGTATTACTGAAGACTACAGTGAACCTGGACAAATTAAAATGATGCATTAAACAGTCTAGTGGTAGATACCATGTAAAAAAAAAAAGACATATACTCCACATCATGGTGGTGAGGAAGAGGAAACTAGTATTCTATATAAAACTATCCAAAGAAAACACCTAAAATCTACTTTTTGGAGGCTTTTTAAAGATAAAAACAAATGCTGTCTCCAAACACAAAAACACTCATCCATAAGACTTGCAATGAAATTAATAATTGTGAAAAATGAGATTTTTTTAAATAATATTCTACTTCACTCGGCTGCTGCGCCAAAACTATTAATTTTTTAAAAAAAATGTATACATCATATTTTGTAGCAAATTGAATGCCTTTCTAATTTTATAATGAGCATTTTTGCTTTACGACAAACCCAAAGCGAGATATTTTGAAAAATCCTGTTTTGGGTGTCATTTTTCCATAATGGCGGCTGCGATTGGATTTTGCATTTTTTCACATTTCATTCAGAGCATCGAAATGTACATATTCCCTAAGTTTCAAAAACAGAAGAAGGGGCCTCTTTCATAAAGTGTTTGCTACAACGCTGGAAGTATAGAATAATATTATATCATAGCACTGGGAAGCACCCACACCACACCACCCCTCAACCCCTTTCCCTAATCTTGCATTACGCTTAGTAAGTAAATAATGGTGAGGGCATTCCTCTTTCTTTTGAATTATTGAAAATGTTGCCAAATAAAGTTCTTTAAAAACTGAATGTTTTAATTTATGGCATAGCATTAAGAAACCCAGTTTAAAAATAAATTCATGTAGATTTATTCTATACTGCCTGTTGTTTATAATGTTCCTTAGAATTATCCTAAGCGCACTTAATTGTAGGGTTATTTCAATGTATTACCTAACATTACAAAAGTGTAAGAATATTAAAAATATATTTTTTTATTTGAAATATATTTTAATAAAACAAATGGTATTAAAGCTATAAGCAAATATTTTTTTATGCAAGACAATGAAATTGAAAATTAATTGTTGTGCTCTTTGATAGACAGAGATGTTCCTCCCTTCTCATTGGCCGTGTCTGAATATTCTGACCCCTACGCACTTGTGCACTTTACTGCACACTTTAATCTAACACGTTTTTGGCGCCCCTAAGTACATAGGGTGCATAATAGTTTTTGGACAGCAAAGTATAGCTAGAGCCATCTGGTGGATAGTTCTGAAACATGCGTTTCCATGGAACCTATATTGAATTTTGATAGTGTTTGTCAATGGCGTCAATGGTGACATTTTTTAAGGCGCAAATTCATATTTATCATTTATCTTTAGATAAAAGTAAAATGAGGTTAAGCTATATTTTTAATTTATTTAACCACTTTGTGTTATTGTTAAAAAACGTTTGGAAAACGTGCGCCAAAAATGGTCAATCCTATCACAGTTTTATAAACTGTAAAAATTTTCTAGAAGCTGACAAACTAGGCCTAGCTTATATTAATATCAAGTTGTTTTAAAGCATGTAAAAGTATTGCCAGATAAATACATAGGCCTATAGGAATTCCAAGATAAATTACTTAAGTTACATGTTGATCTCTTATTTTGAAACATTTTGCCGGAACTAGTGACTGCTGAATAAACAAATCACAGCTACCCGCCAAAAGGAGCGCGATGTACGCAGGGATACCAAAGAGCATGTCAAACATTTTTGCATATGTAGAGAAATTGTAAAATATATACGTATATTATATAAATATATATTGCCCTTATTAATTTACTTATATATGTTAAGTATTATTAACAAACAAATTTTACTGAAGAGCTTTTAATACGAACATAAATTTCCTTTTGAGATTTTAACATCATGTATTTAAACAAAAAACAAACCATACTAGTTTATTTAACATTATGTGAATGTTTTATTCCATTTTCACAAAATATATAATACTTTCATTCAATATAAAAAGCTAATTTAACTAAAGTGCGCGATAAAGGGCAAATCGTATGTGCCCCTTAGTAAAGTGCGCCATAAGGGGTGCAATTGTACACTTTAAGAGAATTCAGACACCATTAAAAATCACTTTCAGCCGACGCCATTGCAACTTTAAAGTGCACATGGCATCCAAAGGCCCTTAGACGGACTATTCAGACACGGCCATTGTTTTTGTATCAGGCTATGTACCGTATCATTTCATTTATACTATTTATAAAATGTGATGCACTAATGTCCATTATTTTGTTTCACATATAAAAGAGCGAGAAAGTCTGTGCGCCTAAATACTAACTTTGACTGTGGTTGATAAAATATCAGTTCACGTTCACACTTCATTCTGTTGACGGTATGGTGACCAGCAGGGGCGGACAAAATATCGACCTACTAGGTACCTACTATCTACAGTAGCACCATGGCTTCTTTGGTGGTGATTGACAGTTCACAGCTGACTTCTGACAGTCAACATTTAGGTATATACCTAAATTTTGACTGTCAGAAGTGACAGCTGCTAAACACATGTTTTTGCAGATCATATGGTTCAGCGTAGGGATATATAATTTGGTCTGGTAGCTTTTCAAAGCCGTCAGCTGTCAGCTGTCAGTCAGCACCAAAGAAGTCATGGGGATACTGTAGCAACAAACTGTGAAAGTGAAAAAATATAGGACCATCAAGATGAATGAATTAGGGATGGGTTGTGAAATCACAACCTGCTCCTCTGACGTCACACTCACAGCTTGCTCCTGACAGACGAAAGGAGCTGTTCCTTTTTGTCACTGGTTAGTTTGAAACGTTAAACCTATTACTGTATGCCCATTTGTTTTCTCCGAGTTTCTATTGTTTTCTCTCGGTCAAGACTGCGCCGTTACAATATTGTACGGCAGATGGCACCACAAAACAGCTACGTATTAGAAGTGTTTATCAACGCTTGGCATTTATCCTCGTCTCTCTACTTTCTTTCACACGCAGCGCTGGAACAGGTCCAGAGGAACCTTGCTCCTCGTCTCTATCACAGGCAACGCTGTAACAGGTCCGGCGTAACCTTGCTCCTTGTCTCTGTCACAGGCTGCACTGGAACAGGTCCGGAGCAACCTTGTTCCTTTATGCTCCGGAGATATTTTTGAGCAGTCGTACAGTAGAAAGGAAGTGGATACTTTGTGTTCTTGTAACAGCGCTGAGATCAGGTCCAGCGCAACCTTACTTATCTATTATAGGCCTAGTTTAGAGTTTGTTTGGGGAGTCACAAATGAGTTTTTAGGAGGAAAGCTTTCGTGGTACAAAACACTATTTCCACAATATAAATATAGTATGTAATATATTCTCACAATAAATTGTTACGTTAATGTTGAACATTGAAAGGGCCCACTTGGTGATCAAATGATTCAAGGCAAGGTTCAGCAATCTAGGGCCCACTGACTGGTTTTATCTAGCCCACAAAATATTTAGAAAACAATTGTGTTCAATAGAATTAATAACTAATTGCTACATGAAAAATGTAAAGTTGAACTTTTTTTTTCGAATAGGCCCAACAATTATTATTTTTTAAACACATATGGGCCACGATATCAAAAAGGTTGCAGACCCCTAGTCTCTGGCGTTACTCTTGCAATAGACTGAACTGCCGATGATAGGGAGATTGGGGTTCGATCCCGGTTGGTTGCAAGAGGGTGGTTTTTCGTAAATGTTTTCCACTCTCATTTCACACAAATGTAGGTGTACTTCCTCTAAAATCAGCCATCCCCGTCCCTAAAAAATTAGCGTAATTAGTGCATATGACTATAAATCGAACGGGCAGTAGACGCGATGCTTAAAAAAAATTAGGCTGGGAGTAGTTTTGTATATAAAGACTGTGACAAAAAGGAGCAGGTAAAAGGAACAGGTCCAAATGGTGGAGCAGTTTTTCCCATCCCTAGAATGAATGCCAGTCACAGTGAAAAATCATTGGTATACATCACTGATATTTTAAAATCACAGTCACTGTAGTCACTGATATCGTGAACGGTTTAGCCCCTCTCTAATGTGCGGTGCACCGTATAATTTTTTTTCAAATACATTAAATTAATAATCGATTAGTTGCTAATCGAGTATTATATTCTACCTATTCATCGTTTTTAAAATTAACCTATTAGGAATAATCGATTATTGAATACTAATCACCCATCCCTACAATCTACTACACCTAATTTCATTGCTGAGGGAACTGCATGCTTACTATTGAGCAACAGCGTTGTCATTCTTTTATTTTCCGTGATCAGTCTTCCTTCGAATGTACAAATTTGTACAATATATCAAATTTGGCAATGCTGGGCTCTCGTTGCCAGTAGTTGGTTCTTCTTCCTCCAGCACAGTCGTAAAGTTACAGTAGTGTGAGTGTCATGTTCCTAATAGCTAGTTCAAAAGCATTAACCAAATAAACATTAATATTTTATTATTAGTTTGCGTAGAAAAATATTTGTTATTGATCACGTTAAGATTTTGTGTGTATCTGTATGTGTTGGTTGTGTGTTTTGCGTTTTGTGTTTTTGCCGTAAGGTTGTGGAATTATAGTTTTATGTGCATATTAATATATTTATTTGAATAATAGTGTATTGTTAACAGTTAAAATATAACAAAAATTCTGGAATCTCCGGCTTGTTACAAACAATTACATTCCAAGAGGAAAATATTAAATAGTAAACAAATGGCAATGGCGTTAAGAGTCTGCATCTATTTTCATTAAGACGTAACTTGTTCAGTAAATCAAGTGGCAATACAGACTGCAGAAGCTACAGGTGTGTCTTATAAGTTAGTAATCTCTATTAAACAAGAATTCAAAACTAAGGGAAAGTTAATGACACCAATCAAAAAAGGAAATAACTGCACTCAAATGAAGCGTTTGGATAAATACGATACTTTTACTCAAGCAGAAGAAAATGAAAGTTTTGATTGATATTGATAGTGACCTTCCTAATTTTTCTGATTAAGAACAAGTAAGAATGTAATTTATAGCATTTAGTATAAAATGCATGTTGTAATATATTTGTTTGTATATTAATTATGTGGAAAAAAGCTTTATACATAAAATAGTTTTAAGCATAATTACGTGAGGAATAGAAAAAGTTAATAAACTTCAATCATGAAAAAAAAATACGATTGTGGAAATAGTTAATGTTTCTAGAAAAGGCTGTACACCGATAGGAAATGTTTTTGCCTGTCAATTGAACCCCCCAGCCTCCCCATGCCACATTTTTTTACAACGGGAGATTTCCAAGTAAACCCTCCTCCCTCACTTCCCAACAAACCGAAAGCTAGAAAGTCTGGCAACCGATAACAGAGAGAGAGAGAGAGCGAAGATAAATTTTATATCAATAAGACCTGCAGTTCCCTCATCTATGAAATTAGGTGTACTGCTCTCTCCACATGTGCAACTTAGCTAAACTAGGGGTGGATACTATGTCAGCGCTGCCACCCGTTTGGAAAACAGGGAAATGTCAAGGAATGTGGTTTGACCTGGAAAAACCAGAGAAATGTCAGGGAATCTCTTAAGTTCCCTAAAAATGACTTGAATTTTAAAATATAAAGTCAAATTTTTTAAAGTGTTCAACTATTTTGCTAACAACCTATTTTTACATTAATGTTTTTCTGCGTATTAATCAATTAAAATTGCGATCGTAATACGTGAACTTCACAGTGAAGGCTATTGCACTATTGCAGCATTACGTAATCTAAGAACATCAGCGTTTGCACCGTGGTCACCGTTCTAGTTGTAAGAAAGCATCTGCACATTGAGCCAGAGATTATTACAAAGCCTGGTGAATCAATAGAGAGCGTTACCCACCTCGGTGGCGTAGTTGGCTAACGCGCCAGTCGTGTTGAGCCAGACCACCGAGGACGGGGAGATCGAGGTTCGAATCTAGGTCGGGTGAACTGGGGGTAGTTTTTCCTAAATGGTTTTCCACTCTCCCTCCACGCAAATGCGGGTTCACTTCCTCTAAATTCAACCATCCCAAATCCTAATCCATTAGTATAATTAGTACTTAAGCGTATAACCCGAACGGGTAGTAAGACGTGGTGCTTAAAAAAAAATAGGGAGCGTTAAGGCCCGTTGACACGATTTTAGTGGACTAACGCAAGTCCACTAATTTGGCTGCGCGCGCACAACTTGTAGCGTGTAAACAGCCAAACAAGCTACTAACACGCAAGTCCACTTGCCGCTAAAAAGAAGTTGATTTCCTTCATCACTTCCAACTTTACTAATGCAAGTAGAAGATTCAAAATGGCGGCAACTAATAAATGGTGTGAACGCGATACTCTAAAAGTTGTCGAGTGCTATGAAAAGTATGAATGTTTGTGGAATTTCAAGCATAAACTATACAAAGATAGGAATGCGTGAGAGAGTGCATCAGAGGAGATAGTAAAACTACTTGATAATCCTGAATATTGTATGAACGAGGTCAAATCCAAATTAAGGAATATCAGAAGTACGTACTCTCAAGAAGTGGCAAAGATAAGGAAGTCACACAAATCCGGCATGTCAACAGATGAATTGTATAAACCAGTGTTGTTGTGGTTTCCCATCGCCGATAGGTTTCTAAGGAATGTCACAATTGTCAGGAAGACATACTCAAATTTAGTAAGTAGGCCCAACCTACTAGTAAAATGTTACGTAAATATGTATGTGTGTTTTGCCTCAAGATATACGTATTTTAATTTATCTAATAAACAAATGCCATAAATACAATTAAATGTAGTCATTATTTATTACCAAAAAAAATGCATGTGCAATATTTACATAAAATTATTAAAAGTACAATCGTGAAGTAGGCTACCTTGTGTGATTAGTACCGGCAACATATTGTTATAGTTGACGGTAAGTAAGGCATGACTGACAGGGTGTTTTCACCCGAATGCGTCGACGCTCTTTCCAGTCTTCGTATTTGACACTTTGACGAATATTTATAGTTAAATATTTAGCCCGTACACTTAATAATTAGTGATAATGTTTTGGTAAACTGAGTATATATATTAGTTTCATAACAAACGATGTAGTTTTTATTCAAACAAGCTATACATTAATTTTAACAATTTTTTAAATAACATTGTAGACCCATCTTACATTAAACACTAGACCTAAATATTTGGTTCGTGCCATACCAACATTAAAATCATATACAAATTGACGCTCAAAAATTATTTGTTTGGTATAGGATGGAATAACAGCTAAAGATAGAGCCTAATGTATCAAGAAGAATTACTTAAATAGTTATCTATCTGGTTTTTTTCTTTCACTCAAAATAGAACACACATATTTAGGTTGCGTGTACATTAAAAATAATGGTGATGGCTACAATTTGTAACTATAAACATTATGTAGGCATATCACTAATTGCTAAAGATTATTACATTAGTGAATTTTATCCCACTGCCAATCTACTACTCCTTCTATCATAAAATAATTTGCATTGCTATATCTTCGATTTGATGCTTCTCTAGATAAATTATTGCACCCCACCCTATGGTTCACATTTGTAAACACATTATTGTCAATTTCATTTCTCCATGAACCATTAATTATATTTCCATCAATATCTTCACGACCCACAGATCCCGTGGGCATGTACAAGCTTCCTGATATGGACCTCAACCAATTGTGAAGAGCACACGTGTCTTTAATAATAAGGTCGACTTTATCAGGACTTAGGGGAATCGCTCTCAGAAAAATTCTGAACCTGGAAGCTAATATTACAAACACATTCTCCACTATGCGTCTTGCTCTTGATAAGCGATAGTTAATAATTTTCTCCCTAAGTTTGAGACGGCCATGTCTTGCATATGATTTCATGAAATAGGTTATTAATGGGAATACATCGTCAGCTACAATCACACCCCACTGCGGGAAATGTAGAGGAGGGTCATTCGTTTCCAAAGCAGCCTTCAATGTAGATGATCTAAAAATATTAGCATCATTTGTTCTTCCATTACTCCATACATCAATATATAAAAAGCTGTAATTGCTGTCAACCAATGCAAACAACACTGTGCTGAAGCATTCTTTATAACTATAGAAGTCACTATCGCTGTTATCAGGATATTTTATTTTCACATGCTTCCCGTCTATTGCACCACAGTACCCAGAGGAGTTCCACCGATCTTTAAAGCCACAAGCAACATTTTCTCATTCTTCGGTGGTGGATGGCACCTGAAAACAAAAGTGCCACCATAAATATAATATAAATATGTAAACCTGAGGAAATTCTTTCTGTCTGTTTGTCTAAAAAGTTTATATCTATATTTTTATTACTGTACCTTGGTACAGATTTTAATTTCGATCTTAACCCACAAATTTAGAGTAATATACTGATGAGTAATATTCGAAAATACATTTTTTTAAATGGCTTCAACTATTTTATTGAAGATGGATATCTGGGGAGTGTATCATTGAATTCTGGTTTTTAGAGAAAAAAACTCATTTAAGATTAGTTAACTGACGATTGATTTCATTAAAATTTGAATTATCTCGAAAATGCTTCTGATTAGGGCCTATATGACTTAAACTAGAAATGTGGAGAGTGCTCGAAAGAACAAATAGCTTTGTATGCTTGTTTTCTTAAGAAAAATTGGTTTAAGAGTAGTTTAAAAATGACCTATATTTTGGGAAGTCAACATTTTTCAAAATTTGAAAGATATTTTAAGATGAATATCTGGGGGATATTTGGACAGTAGTGTTTAAAAAAAGTCTATTTTAGGCCACGTGAACAATAATTAATCTTCTCTTGAGCCAATATTGTTCGTAATTTGTCCTTCTTTTTAGTATATTACACAGTTCATCTCTTTTTAGGACGTTGAAAGAACTATTGCCGAATCTGTGGAAGACAACCATACCCAGGTGTTTGCAGTTATGATAAATCTGGAAGAATCTGGTGGCAACGAAACCAACTCTACTTCTAATGAACAAAGCGTCCCCACCACCAATAATAACAGGAATTTTAAAAAAAACTAATAATTACCCTGGTCATATATATGTTGCAATCTCGAAGCTTGAAGAATTGAAGAAATCACTCAGTAAGAAGATGAATTTTCTTACTTTGCAAAGAGTGTAGAAAGTCATCTCAGACAGCTGCCACTAGAGCGAGCATCTAATGTGCCAAATTAAAATGCAAGAAATCCTCCTTAAAGAACATATAAATTACGGAAGAGAAAGTAGAGCTACAGATAGTTACTATTCAATTGGCTCATCAGGTTCATCAGATAATACATAATCTGTCTGTATCTCTCATCCATCCCACGTTTGTTCATTCCTCTTCCATTTCAACAGAAAACACATTGTTACCTCCTGTATCTCTCATCCATCCCACGTTTGTTCATTCCTCTTCCATCTCAACAGAAAACACATTGTTACCTCCTGTATCTCTCATCCATCCTACGTTTGTTCATTCCTCTTCCATCTCAACAGAAAACTTATCATCACCTACTGTATCTCTTGCACATCCTGACAATATTTTAACTAATGCCATTATGAGCATCGGTGGCATCGATGGCTATAGGTTTAATACTTTTTAATTATTGCAAAGTTCTTATTTAAAACGTTTTTTATTTGTTGTATAACACACAAGCAATAATGTAATTAATAGTTATATTAATAAAACAAGGTCTACATGTATTATAACGTATTCTTTTTTTCACATACCTTTATATAACTTTCTAGAACAGCATGTATTGCATTCAGAACTTCCAGAAGAAACTTGGAAACAGTGCTTCTAGGAACTCTATACATGTGCTATAGAGTACTCAAAGAGTCACCAGTCACTAGGTATCGCAAGGTTATCTGCAGCTTAATCTCAGGGGATAAAGCCTCTCTCATTACTGTGTTTTGAAAAAGTTAAGGAAGTGTATATAAACTAAACACAGCTATATTTAGTAGTAGGCCTAGTTTGGATATATAAAACTATACAATCGCCATTCCCATCTAACACAGTTATATTTATTGTATCTTAGTTATTACTTATCCCCCTTTTTTTGGATTCAAAAAACAAATTTTATACTACCCATTTACCTTAGAAAATTGAACCTTGGACAACTCTGTTAGCAAACTGTAGTGTTATTCTATATGTTAGTTAAATAAATATATATAATTACCTACCGACACAACATCCTGTCCTCCATCTGATAATTTACTAATGCTAAACTTTAAGCTACGCCAGAATTAAATTCAGCGCCTCTATTTTAGGAACGTTTGCTAAAGTAGGTTAGTAATAAACATTACCTGCTTTGTTATGAAAGCAGAAACTTTGGTTAGCAATTCTTGAAATTGTTCGCTTGTGACACGAAGATGGTTTCTGAACGTATCAAGATCCTCCGTCCTTATTTCCCTAAGGAATGTATTTAAACAACCTAGTGCATTTTTTCTGGCTACCCAGTCTCTCACCCAAACTGACCGTTTGCGTTGGGCTCGTTTCCTTTTATATTCTTTCAGTTCCTCTATTAACATATCGGCCACAATAGACACACCAGCGACCAACACTTCACTTTCCGCCATGTTTTTAATAACGATGCTCGTGTTAGTGAGATGTACGTGTCAACACAACTTGCATTAGTCCACTAACATCATGTAAACGGGCCTTTAGTGGTGGCGTTTACAGTCAGTAAGTGATAGGCCTAGAATGCAATGATGGAAAGTTGGTTCAATCTCAGATGGAAAATGAAACTTTGCCCACTGGAATTGAAACAGGCCAGAATTTAGAAGATAATAAAAATTTAGTAGTCGAAATGAATGATAGCGATCTAGGTCTAGGATTGAATTATATTCGGCCGGAATTAGTAGGTCAGGATGAGCAATTAGAGCATTTCCCGCATCTTGATATTATGTCTACACTATAAACCTGGAAAATCTTTTAATGAGAATTGAGAAACAGATGAGAGAGAATAATCAAAACTTCAATTCAAAAATTGAACAAAGTAATCGTGAGAATAAAATTCAGAATCAGGAAAATAGAACTATGATAGTCCAAGAAATAAATTCAAAATTTGAGAAATTTGATTTAAATTTGAGAGAAATAAATGAAAATTTAATTTCAAAGATTGAGGAAGTCTGAGCAGAGAATAAGATTATCAGCCAGAATTTTAAAGCTGAAATAGAGCAGAAAAATAAAAAATTGAATTGAAGGATAGAAGAAGGTCAACTTGCTTTAGAAAAAATAATATAAGAGAGTATTCAAACCTGTGAAAGAAAATGTAGCTAGGTGTATTTAAAATGTGATCAGCTGGAATTGCAAAGAAAACATCATAACACAGGTCATCCAGGTGGAGGTGGGGCTTACGAGAAGTGAAAATAAACAAGTTAATTTAGAAGAAAATCAGGAAGACGTATATCAAGTTGGCCCACCACTTTCTACAGCTAAATTGAAATTCATACAGTCCTTTGTTCTACGTTTTTGCTCATATGTGCTCGAAGCTCAGCGTTTGTGCTATTACATTGCTAAAATTATAACGATTTTAATGTGGCGGGCCAACTTGATTTCAAGCTGGCCCGCCACATTTTTTAAAACATCCTATCTTGATTTTGATTACGCGAGTCCTTTGTGCTCCATTTTTGCTGATATGTGCCCAAAGTTCAGTTTTAGTGCTATTCAATTACGTCTGTGGCAACGATTTTTATGTGGTGGGCCAGCTTGATGTTCAAGTTGCCCCGCAACATTTTCTAAATCAAAATTTGTCCATGCCATTCGTTAGTGTTCCATTTGTGTTCATATGTGGCCGAAATTCAGCTTTTGTGCTATTAAATTACGCCCCTGGCAACGATTTTAATGTGTCGAGCCAGCTTGATGTTCAAGTTGGCCCACCACATCTTCGAAATAAAAATTTGTTTATGCCATTTGTTAATGCTCTGTTTGTGCTTATATGTGCCCGAAATTCATCTTTTGTGCCATCAAATTACGCTTGTTACAACGATTTTAAGTCTGTTGTCCACTGTTGCGGGTCGGAGTCAGGCGGTCCGAATTGCTTGGTACCATGTACTGAGTGGAAGATAGCGTGTTCGTCCATTGGAGTGAAGCGTAAAGTCTAATACTGCACATATGGAACACAATTGATTTTATATTTGCACTTGTTTGTAGGATGAGGCGATTAACAAGCCAAGAATAAAATTTACTAAGAACATATTTTCTCTCCTTAAAATGTTATTTATCTAAGACTTGGGCTGATGTAACTCGTCGTCACTGTATAAACAAGATTATAATGTACAGTACTAATAGACGTTTTTAATTTTAAAAATAACTTTCAAATTAATTTATCTTGAATTAAATGTTAAAAATTTAGTTAATATGCTTATTGCGCTTTTATGAATCCACTTTATTCCGCAATAATGACTAAGTGGTCTTAAACATTGGAATAACATTTAATCTGGTTGCCAATTGCCATCTACACGAATTTTAGGGCTCAAATTATTTTTTATGGTCCAAAGTTTATTTCTCTGAGTGAACTCAGGACCCGGATTTTGATGACACGTTAGTTTTTGATACATCATAAACAATTTTCATACGTAGGCCTACTGTACAACCACTAAACCAAAAAGGTTTCTCGCGGGTAACGCTGGGTTCTTCAGATAGAAAGATATAAATCTCACTTTTAAGCATTCATAGGCCTACGGAAAAAACTATTTCACATACAAAGAACACAATTTATGACAACTCAGTTAAATCATAGAGTTAATATTTTTATAGATGCCAGTATTTACATCACTGAGAGTCTGTAATTATCGGTGGTTTTTCAGTTTGTAAACTAGAGCATTACCTTTCTAAAACTATTGTTACATTTATATTTTACTCTAAAGACATAGTTCTGCATACAGTGAGTGCTCAAATTATTTTAAAGTAAGTTAGTTATTATATAGTTTTAAACAGGAAGGGGAAGAACTGATATATTTCTTGTTGAAAGTGCCACTATAAACTCTGTCTTGTGGTATGCACAAAACTCGGTGATTTATAAACAACTTACTATATAGTCGGCTAGAGATAATGAAGGGAATAATAGGCAAGTCGATTGTATCTATAATTTCAGTCTCCCATTCTTTATATTGTTAGCTACGCCACTGAATGTTTATTATTATTATTATTATTATTATTATTATTATTATTATTATTATTATTATTATTATTATTATTAATTATCTTCATGTATGTTCTTAATTGTCTGCTTGTTGACCATCTAATAATTTTAAGAACAATTTTAATTATATTTGATTATCCATTACACTGACTTGATCAATTCATTATAACATTAGTAAGTTATATAACACACTCTAGATTAAAGTTTGCCTACTTTTATTTAGCATATCAGTCTAAAAAGATAATCAGAAAAACTAGACAAGAATATGAAATAGAAGAAAAATGTTTCCAAAGTGATCGTTAATTTACAAATAATATTCTATAATTACCCAACTCGATATTACAAAATTAATGGCACTCTCATATTATTATGTCATGATTAATTTTGATTTTTATTTCATTCTTTTATCCATTTTATTATGACAAGCGGTGTCTAAATTAAGTACATTTATTCAAGTATCCAACCCTAACGGATAGTAAGACGCGGTGCTAATAATAAGTACACAAAAATCGACCAGTCTCACTATGTTATTATTATAATACACTGCGTCTTAATACCCGTCCTGGCTCTCCAAATATTACGACGCTTATAGGGTAGGCTTTGGGCAGGGATAGCTGCAAAATTTCCCAAATAATCCGTAAAATGTACGAACAAATAACTTTTACGATCAAGGCCGTAGCCAGCCAATAATTTCAGGGGGGGGTTTGGTGGGCACACCCCCAATTGCAGGAAGATAGAAAAAAATTCTATATGATAAAAAGTTCTAGAAGATATTTGAAGTGTTTTTATGGCAACATAGCCCCATAGCTACCGAAGAATAGGAACATTTCCAAATATTAAACAACTCTAGAAGTTATCTGAAGTGCTTTTTATTGTAACAAAGCGGCCTAAATTGTACTTGTATCTTAATTTTGATATTGTTTGAGCCATAAATAAAGTCGTATATATCTATTTTATAAAATTTCAGGGGTGGTTTAAACCCCCAAAACCTCCCCCTGGCTACGGCCTTGTTTACGATAGCTTTGCTTTCCTTACAATTTTAACAAAATAAATCTCCAAATCTGTTTTGTTAATCGAAAGAATAAATTTTGTAATTAAATTTATCGAGGTTTTTGGTACCTCAACTTACAAAATTAATTAGTAATAAGAGTAATAAGGCCCATTTCAGTGTATGTGCAATTTTAAGTTCTACTAATTTTTACTACGGCATTTGTTTTTATTATATTAATTTTGATAATATATTCCTCAAAGAGTGGATAGATTTAGGTAGAGATGAGAAGGATAGAATTTAGAGCAAATGCAGTGGAATGTGCATGGAGTGAATCCGGGTAACAATTTAGGAATAAACACACTAGGTATACCAAGCTGGGGTACAAACCCCGACCTCCCCGTCTGCAAAGAGCTTGACACTTAGACCACGTGCTGGTTTGTTTGCTATATACTTTGACCAACATTGACGCATCGAAAGTTTAAATAAATAAAACGTAAAAATTTCAATTCAAGAGCAACTATCATAGAATTTTGTAAATTGGTTGTAGGTACTATACCTTGAGCTATCAAAGTAGATTACAAAACGTTAACAAAATTCCGTTGAACAGGATTATGTGCTTTTTACACACTTCTCAAAAATCTTAGCCATAATTAGCAGGAAGGTGTGTTTGAAATTTCAAATATCCTCTTGAAGAAAGGGATTGGTGAAGACAATGGGTAAATGGCCACAAACTGTCACTCACTGTGCTAATAGGTTGCTTTACTCTTACCCCTTGCTTTATCTCATGACCTGGCCAATAACTCTTTCAACCTAGCTATAATGTACAGAAAAGCAAGTGGATTTTAAACTAAAATTTTACAGCAATACTATTAATAAGTTTAGTATGATAACCATGCATATAATACATACCTATTTTTTATATTAATACTAAAATATTTTAGGCATATTGTAACATTGAGTTACAATAGGACCCACCCCTAAATTAACCTTCACGTGTAACTCTCCTTTTTGATTCATACTATACGCTCCAAATAGTATCGAAACTAATAAAATTCCTACAATAGTACTCTTCTCTATTGTAGTTCTTGTAGTTTGGTACAATATAATAAACAATTCTGAACAATATGAAACCAGAATATATTAGGATAATTATCTCTCTACAAATAAAACTGTTCATGTACTTACCGAATGTATCTTCAGGGTAGAGCAACCACCAAGACGTGCCAACACCTATAGAATCCTAGTACGGGGAGTTGACCGAGCGAGCTATGATGTTCCAACAGCTGATGTCCACACCGATTTGATCAACGCAACACTAAAATAG
>CABFWO010000154.1:417338-474258 GCA_902155825.1 Timema genevievae | reverse complement strand
AAAATTTCATCAAAATCGGTCCAGCCGTTTAGGAGGAGTTCAGTGACATACACACGTACAGAAGAATTATATATATTAAGATTAAGTCTATCATTAAACAATGAAATCTCAAATTTACTTAACTACTCTATGGCATAAGAAACTCAAGTTCAAAGCCTACACTTACAAATGTATGTCGTTTATTTCTATATTGAGCTATAAATACCTAGAACAACTCATTACACTCCATCCCTATCTTGAACTAGTTCTATCCAGACCACCTCATTACACCCTAACCATGTTTTGAACTAGTTCTATCCAGACCACCTCATTACACCCTAACCATATCTTGAACTAGTTCTATCTAGACCATCTCATTACACCCTAACCATATTTTGAACTAGTTCTATCCAGACCACCTCATTACACCCTAACCATATTTTTAACTAGCTCTATCCAGTCCATCTCATTACACCCTAACCATATTTTGAATTAGTTCTATCCAGACCACCTCATTACACCCTAACCATATTTTAACTAGTTCTATCCAGACCACCTCATTACACCCTAACCATATTTTTAACTAGTTCTATCCAGACCACCTCATTACACCCTAACCATATTTTTAACTAGTTCTATCCAGACCACCTCATTACACCCTATCCCTATCTTGAACTAGTTCTATCCAGATCACCTCATTACACCCTATCCCTATCTCGAACTAATTATATCCAGACCACCTCATTACACCCTATCCCTATCTTGAGCTAGTCCATCCAGTCCACCTCATTACACCCTATCCCTATCTTGAACTTGTTCTATCCAGATCATCTCATTACACCCTATCCCTATCTCGAACTAATTATATCCAGATCACCTCATGACACCTTATCCCTATCTGAAGCTAGTTATATCCAGTTCAACTCATTCACCCTATCCCTTTCAGATCCATTCTGGCCTTATCCTCCCATTTGCGTCGAGGTGGTCCCAATAGTCTCTTCCCTTTGGGTCTGCCAGTAAACTCCTTGAACACGGTTATAGATTCTTCCATTCACATTGCATGTACTTCCCACCATATTCTTTGAGATGTTATCAGCCTAACAATGTCTTGTGGTGAGTACAGGTTATGTAACTCTTCATTATGTAATATCCTCTACTTCCCAGTAGCCTTATCCCTCTTGGACTAACAATCTTTTCAGTCATTTTATTTTCGAACACACTGAAAACTTACTGCCTTGAAAGGTAAGACTTAACATTTCACAACATTAAGGAACATTTGGTAAAACTATTGTATTGTATATTTTGGGTTTCACATTCCTTAACTACAGGCGGGATGTTAACAAGTTATTGACCGATTAATAATAGAATGCACCTCCCTAATGTATAATTCTACTAACTTTGCACTCTAAACTCGTTATTGATATTCAGGATTGTTCCTTAATATTTAAATTCACCAACCATGTTTATTTAATTGAGTCAGCCCAGATATATAATTCTCGCCATTTTACTTTGTTTTAATAACCTTACCATTTCGTACGAAACATATTTGCTAACTGAGCTTTAAAATTTAATCATTTTAATTCGATAGGAATAATTTGATGCCTTTCACCTCTATTTTGAGGTAGAACTCATTTTGATTAAAACTTATTAGATAACATGGAATTTCTGAAAATCTTCAGCACGTCTCAGCTCTATATTAGATGGCCCCCTGAGCACTACTTTGTGTTCAAAACTGCAAAATTACACGTTAAAAGTCATTGAAAGAAGATTTAAAACTTAGAATGTATTTGTTTTTAGGAGCATGCAATAATTTTCGGATACATTTCATCCTGCCTCATGTATATTAATCAAAATTCTTCTGCTTCTGACATATGGGACCCGGGTTCACATCTCTGCTGAGAATGGGGTATTTTCCCGAAAGTATAATAATTCCTTTGGTCACCAGTGTTAGGCTATGCTTAATCTAAGTATAACATCTTCATTGTATCCAAC
Organism: Timema genevievae; assembly: GCA_902155825.1. Classification (NCBI taxonomy): domain Eukaryota; kingdom Metazoa; phylum Arthropoda; class Insecta; order Phasmatodea; family Timematidae; genus Timema; species Timema genevievae. The sequence goes on along the minus strand of CABFWO010000154.1, from coordinate 472,287 downwards.
CCTGCTATATTCGCTATTATCATCCCTTCATCTTAGCGGGAAATGGAAAGAGTTTACACGATGAAGGATGAATGATTAGTACATTTGGGCGTCCTCTAGGCAACGGTACATTAGTACTGGCTGGAATTTGGCAAACTGAGCTGCAGATCGATGTAGCCCAGACACGCCACTATTATTACATTCATTTGAGCGTTAATCGTATTTTTTAACAGTATGCCCTCTTCTGTAATTTCTGAAAGTTTTCAACGCATCTCACTTTTCCGATAGGTGGCCGACCTTAAAAGTGAGATTGTGTTACGAGCTCAAATATATTCACGGACATACAAAAACAGTTCACTGTGTTTCGCTGTCATTCATGGAGGGCATTTCACTTCCCACATGTGTGGGTTTTTGAACTCTCTGCTTCTTTTTTTTAGGGGGTTAAAAGCGTTGGGCAAACTATGGGATGAGTAAGGGTCGGTGTTGGTATACGCTTAGAGATATTGCTACGGGTTTATTTCGAGAGAGAAAGTGCGTTGGAGGGGAAGAGTATATGCAGATAGAAGCCATTCAAATTGGCGTGGGTTTTGGAAAGATCGATGGTTGATTATTTATCTACATAGAGCACTGTGAATTATATTCCGATTTTATCTATTTTTAAATTAAATATATCATAATACTCGTTAAATTGAAAACTGAAACCCAAACACGGGAATTGAACCCGGGACCTTTTAGCTTAGTATGCCAATGCGCTCACCACTGAACCATACAGATATTGTTCCGTACCCGGATTCATTCTTCACACATATTTGAAGGAATTGTTGGTGATGGATATGTGTAAATGGTCAGCTGCATATGAGGGATCAAATTAATATCAAGAGCCGTTAGGTAACACTGTAAATTTGATTCAAGATGGCTTTATGCTGCCAATAGTGCAATATAATAAATATCTAATAACACCTCTGTGGTCTAATGGCCAGGGTTTTTGGGTACAGATACAGATATAGATGTCCTGGGTTAAATCCCCATTGCATCCAGATTTTTGTGTGAAGTAGAGGGTCTGGAACAAGGTTAAAATTAGCCTCGTTAGGACAAATTAAGAGCTAATTTAATGAAAAAAAAAGTTGTGGTTCCTGTCTAGAAAACTGAGATTAACGGCCGAAGGAATCGTTGTGCCGGCCATATGAAGCACTATTTCTACAAAAGCTGGCATTATCTTTGCCAAAAGATGGTGGTCGTTATGGCTTGATATAATTAAATCTAAACCAGTTCCTAAATATACCGTTATTTTTAAAAACATTGGTGGAAAAAATGTATTGAAATCATATCTCTTATTCCCTCGCTCCTTGAATTATTCGTAGAAACCAGAGTAATTTACTTTCTACATGGAATCTACATGTTTCGGTGCTAACATTCTTTCCTAATAATATAATTTTAGAATTTCTCCCCAAAAGTTTATAAAGGTGTGATTTATTATATCCACAGATCCCACCTCAGTGGCATAGTTGGCTAAAGCGATGGTTTCACGTTAAGCTAGACTGCTGAGGATGCGGAGATTGGGGTTAGAATCTCGGTCAGGGGAACTCGGGTGGTTTTACCTAAATGGTTTTCCACCCTCCCTCCACGAAAATGTGGGTTCACTTCCTCTAAATTCAACCTTCCCAATTCCTAACCCATTAGCGTAATTGGTATTTAAGCGTATAACCTGAACGGGTAGTAAGACGTGGTGCTAAATAGTAATAATATTATATAACAGTACATGAACTGCTGGACATTTTTACCCGGCTCTCTTGTTTAAACCATCAAAATATATTTTAATTTTTTCTCTCGCAGCGTTTTAGTAACTATATGGTTTATACCTATAAATTAATTACGCTATTATAATAGGGTAGAGGAAGGTACAGTTTTAAATAAATATTAACCTGAATTTTCATGAAATAAAAGCAATAAACAGTTTAGGAAATAAACAACTTCAATACACCCGACCACGATTTGAGGCCCCATCACCGGAAATTAAGTGTGACACGAAAGTGATGCGTTAAACCATGCAACCATCAGTGCGGTTTACATAGTACGTCCATCGTGAGTAAAGATATTATTCCCGACATGCATGCACTTGTCTCTTGTCAGATTACAATTTCAAAATATTATATTGCAGACGTTACTTATGACATTATAAATTATGTATACAGCCACATAGTACTTTGGAGATTTCCAAACTTCCTTACCACAATTACCACATGATTAAAGGCGTCACTCTCAAGTCAGAATATAATTTTATTTTTAAGCACCGCGTCACACTACCTGTTAGAGTTATACGCTTAAGTACTAATTACGCTAATGTTAGGAATTGGAAAGGTTCAATACAGAGGAAGTGAACCCGTATATTGGTGGAGGGAGAGTCGGAAACCATTTAGGAACCCCCAGGTCCCCTGAGCGAGATTTGAACCTCAATCTTCCCATCTTCGGCAGTCTAGCTCAACACGAAACTAGTGAGTTTGGTAACTACAACACCGAGGCAGGTCAGAATCTAGTACCGGTTACAAAGTGATAGAGTTAAAGTCCCGGTTTGGTGTACTGAGGGTGGTTTTTCCAAAATTGTTTTCCATTCTCCCTCCTTTCAAATGCAGGTATCTTCCTCACCCCTAGTTGATTTGTGTATGTAGTATATAAACGTATAGCCTGAACAGGTAGTAAGACGATTACGTGTAAGTAGCCACCGTGTTAGTTGCCACCCTGCAGAAAAACGTGCCACCCTGCGGTGGCTAGGAAGAGAATGTGTACTATTTACATGTTTTGATGTCTTCTCTTTTATTCAAATCTCGTTATATAGGCTAGCAGGTGTCTAACCTAACCTAACCTAACCTAACCTAACCTAACCTAACCTAACCTAACCTAACCTAACCTAACCTAACCTAACCTAACCTAACCTAACCTAACCTAACCTAACCTAACCTAACCTAACCTAACCTAACCTAACCTAACCTAACCTAACTTAACCTAACCTAACCTTTTCAACTGGGAGGTAAGCCAGAGAAGCACACCATCTACATACGTTGTAAATAATACACATTCTCTTCCTAGCCACCACAGGGTAGCTACTAACACGTCTTTCTGCAGGCTGGCAACTAACACGGTGGCTGCTAACACGGCACAAGTAAGACAACCTTCTAAAAGAAAGGTTAAGGAAAGCTCCCTTTGTTCGTAGCATATTAAGCTTACACTGTTTCTATATATAAACATTCTACGAAAGCCTGGTATAACCTCTGCCCCACTCTTATTCTGACCTACTTTTACATTATTCCTTCTATGTCACCTATAAATTATTAAATAGATCATTCTTTTTTCATTTATCTTTTTCTTGCATGATGTTTACTATCCTTAAGGAAGAAAGAAAATTCTGTCTCTTCACATATTAATGTGGGAGTGGATGAAACGTGTGAAAAGATCCATGCCTTTACCAGTTTTTATAGCAAACCTATTTTTTTTATCAAGATAAATTATATATTGGTGCAGTAAAAACTTTTTTTTTTGCATTTGCCGATATCAACATTTCTTGAATATATATCATTAGCATAGCAGCATTAAATGAGAAACTTTTTAAACGAAAAGAAAAAGTTGTCTTTAAATTCTAAGACATTATTGACAGATATTGAAGATCTTTTTATATCTCTATGTGAAAAGAATTTAGCTATTATGTTTCTAATATAACAATATTTTATTTTTTGGTAATAAAAACCTTTACCTTAAAAACTGCAAAACACCAACCTTTTTTCACCTTCCTTACTCTCCAACTCTAAAAGTATTAATTGTATTTTGTACTCACAATTAAAGTAATACTATAATATAAAAAATATCTGGATGTATATACTAGTCATTGTTCTCAGGTGAATAATCAACTAGGTCTACCTTTTTACTAGTATGAAAGTATAAATAATAATTTTATATCCAAGCCTAACTAAAACTCAATGTTGATGTAAATTATAATTTAAGGTTTTTATATCTTTATATTATTTTTTATTTGTAGCATCAAGAACCCTGTCATAGCATCCACTAACCCATAAATAAACTTAATTTATATTTATGGTTGACATATTAATATTATCAGTGGATGGTATTTAATTTCCCATTTTTAATAAGTAATGTATTTAAATTAAGCTATTTAAGACAGCTTTAGATGTGAAGGAACTTATTTAGACCTTTGTAAATGTTATAAAAGCCATTTTCAAATTTTCATACGATGATTCAAGTAATCTGCATCAGATAAAGAAAATAGAAATATATATAAAATATAAGTAATATTATAAAATCTTAATTAATATTGCCCATATTTAATCTGATTTTATTTAATAAAAATTTTGTCCATCAAGAAAGAAATAATAACAAAGTTGATTTAATTTTAATTTAAATACACATTCTGTGAATTGTCATGTATTAAAAAAACTAATACTTGTGCTTACTACCCTTTAAGTTTATACGTGTTTCTACTAATTACACTGATCTGTTAGGGATGAGCTAGTTTAGATTTAGATAAAAGGAGGTCACATTTGCGTGCAAAGGAATGGGAAAAAAAATTCAAATTTAAATACCCTTTATAAACCTGACTGGAATTCAAATTCTGAACTTTCATTAATCAGCTGTCCAATCTATTACGAGAGTTAAACTGCTGACCATTCGACCCCAGAAGTGGGTGAATCGTTATTTTGTGGCGAGGTCTATTTTGGGGTGAGGGGAGGAAATAGCAGTCATCCAGCAAAGACTGATGTGAGGTTTGACACGTGATCAAACAGTTTTGTTTGTACTGGTTGGTTTGTTGATTTTAGTAAGTTTGTGCGCGTCAACAATACAATGAAATCAATATGAGGCGGGGATTGAAAAATGAGGAAAGGAGGGTGAATAGGCAAATACTAAATTAATCTCATATTAATTTCTCTTGAACCCTTAAGAGAGAAGTTTTATGATCGTCAGAAACTCGAACTACAGATTTTTATATAAAAAATAATAATTTAGCACCGCGGCGTACTACCGGTTCAGTTTATACACCCATATAATAATTAGGACTAATTGGTTAGGTATTGGGAAGGTTTAATTTTGAGGCAGTTCACTCATATTTGCGTGAAGGGAGAGTGTAAAACAACTCTAAAGGCACCCTACTGGTATCGAACACTGATCTCCTCACCTTTGGTAGTACAAAACGAATCGTTAGATCACGTGGCCACAAAAGTGGGCTTATGATTATTAATGTTAACGTTTCATGACTATTTCAAACCGAAAAATTGGTTTATGCAATGCTATCTCTCTGAACCATTTTACCGATTGTGATAAAAGTTGGTAAATAATATATTTTCATAATGTCTCCCCGATGGGGTTTTGAAATCAGATATCGAACCCTAATTTTAAGGTCAGTTTACTGAAGAGGCTTAAAAGATTTAAAATTAACTTTTTCAAAATCTGCTTTGACGATTTGGATTAAATTTTGAATCTAGACACACACTAACTTAAAAATCAAAATTACAATTTTATTTGTTTAATCCAAATGACATTCAGAGCATTATACATTTACAGAAACTTCCAATTTTTATCATTTATCTGTAAATACACTCTGTAACTGTGCATACTATTACATTTAGACTATTTGTTGGATTGTTTCTGCAACATTGTATATTATTTTGTCTCAGAAATCTGGCGAATGTTTAGTAAATATCACTATTTTAGGATTAAGGAGAGATAAACTCTGTGTGGTACACCGTAATATTTATTTTTACTGGTAAACTTGTTTTAAGCTTACAACGGAAATTTAAGAAAATAATTTCACCCGCCTCAGTGGCGTAGTTGGCTAACGCGCCAGTCGTGTTGAGCTCGACCACCGAGGACGGGTAGATTCGAGGTTCGAATCTTGGTCGGGTGAACTGGGGGTGGTTTTTCCTAAATGGTTTTCCACTCTTCCTCCACGCAAATGCGGGTTCACCTCCTCTAAATGCAACCTTCCCAATTCCTAATCCATTAGTGTAGTTAGTACTCAAGCGTATAACCCGAACGGGTAGTAAGACGCGGTGCTAAATAATAATAACAAAATAATTTCGACTATCAATGTGACATTAAAAAAAATTCTTTACAATAGATTTTTTAATCTTACCACCACTTATTACTACCTACCAGTTAAGGTTATACGCATGTATTAATTACGCTAGTATTAATTGCTCTAGTAGTTTAGGGATAAATAAATTTTTAAATAGATGAAGTGCATACGCATTTGCTGTGAAGGAGAGTGGGTTAACATTTGGGAAAAAACCACCCTATGTACATCCAACAGGGATACGAACCCTTATCTCTCTGTAGTTGGCAGTCTAGTCTACTTAAAGAGTGATGCCCCAGACCATCCGACCACTAAAGCAGGTATTTAATAATCATAGTAATAACTATACGCTTAAAGAAAAGTCCAAAACTCCCAAAAGGCTAGCCATTGTCACAATATATCTAAGCCTAAATAAAATAAGGTCTTACTACCCATTTGGTTTATATGTATATATACATTCCGCTTACCCTGAAGGGTGGTAGTCTTAACTTGACGTATTACACTATGACCACATATTATAATTAACGCCATAGTAGAACAAAGGAGGGTAGGCTTAGTAAATTTCATGTTAAATGAATGGTACAAAGAGCCTTCTTCCCACAACCAATGAATTTTAGAAAATAATTTATACTCGCTTCAGTGGCCGCATGGTCTAAGGCGTCACTCTCGTATTAGACAGGACTTGTGAAGATGGGGGGATCGGGGTTTGTATCCTGGTCAGGTATAATGAGGGTTTTTTTTTCCTAAATTGACCCCAATTCTCGTTTCACGCTGATGCAGGTTGATTACTACTTAAATGCGTCTTTCTTCATCCCTACCTTATTAAAATAATTATCATGCACGATTATAACCTTAGCCAGTAGTTAGACACGATGATAGTAAAACGATCAATCATTTTAAAGAATTTCTTATAGTGTTATTTGGGATACCACCCATCTAGCCACAAATTTATTTTCATGGGAACAAGTAACGCGCATTTAAGTGTTAAGAGAGTGGAAAAGTTTTGTTGATATTACAGTCTCAGAAAAAGCCAATAGAACCCCAGTCCATACATAACCACTAATATACTCCAATTTTAAACTAACACCATAGACTGTGTATCCATAAGTACATCTAGTAATTAATATATTTTGGGGAGGTTTAATAAATGGTCTTAAAAAATTTCACACAGATTAAATTTGTTTACTGCAATACTGCTAAATGTCAAGTTTAAACATTACTTAATATGATTTATGCAAAGTTTTACACGACTAGACAATTCAAATAAAAATTAATATTTTATTAAAAATCTTTTATTTCAGGTTCGCACTGTTATGATATTTTACACCTCATTTTAGTTTCTAAGCTGTTTGAGCTAAACTCACTTGAGTGAAGCACTAATTATGAAACCCTGTCGAAAATTAAGTGTCTAATTAGCGCTTTCAACCTCACATATTCGTAGAACAAACCTACGTAATGAATTTAAGCTGTAAAGACACTCTAGAGATAATATACAAATATGAGTAGAACTTATTCGCCATTAACTATGGTTATGTTTCATAATTGGCCCTCTACAATTAACTACTTATTTCTAAATATCTTAAGATATAAACTAACTTGCATGTGCACATAATTTTTATTTATGAACGTTCGAAAACTATCATAAAAGAATAAAAAACACTAAGAAATGTTATTTTAAAATTAAGTTATTATATCATAACTTTATAAGTTACGGTACGACTACTTAGCTCAGTCTGTAATGTGTCTGTCTAATGAGGTAAGGCTCCCGGGTTTGATTCCTGGTAAGGCAAAAAAAGTCATCGGTGAAATGTGGGCTTAAACTTTTCATAGTGATGAATTAACGGTCAGGGGTTTGATGTTGTGCAACTTCTATATTTAAGTTAGTCTATAGGTCATGTGCTGATATAATGGTCTGCTGAATTAATAAATTAAAACATTACAAGTTGCGGCAGTTGAATGTAGGGCTTACAGAACTTTTTTTATAACCTATATATATTATAGCATAATGGTGTAAATTAAAAATGTTATACATATTTCTATCTATCAGTTTTAGATAGGCATCAATAACAACAGAACATTCTTCGAAAAAATTGAATAACACCAATTGGACCAAAATCTACATGGTCACTTCTTCTGAATGTCATATTATAATTACATGCTTGTTTAAAATATAATATAGTATACTTGGTTCTAAAATTATATATTGTGTTTGTAATAGATCAGGAGTGAAATAAATGGTCCTTGTCTGACTGACATGGTAAATTTTATCAAAATCTCTGGATTTTCATTAAAAAAGTAAATATTCGTGGTGGTGTCGGAAAGACTTAAGGTGTCACTTTTGAAATAATTAATAATGGTGATTACGGGGAGAGCGGGGCTTGAAACCTTGTTGGGTGTAATAAGGTGTTTTTTATTAAATGGCTTTCCACTAAACCTCTACTTAAATGACATCATATGGGCGCACATTATATGATGTTTAGGGAGCTTGAGCCCCCCTTGCTACTTCGTAGTATCTTCTTTATTTTTGTTGATTTTTATGAAAAAAATAAAATTTCTTATTTGGAATTTGGCTTCATTTTCTATTAACAACTTTGAATCGTCAATATCAGAACTAACTAATAAAAATATTATTAAATTTAAAAAGGCTCTGCTACAACTAAATATTATTATTTGGTACAATTTTAATGAATTATTTTTTGCTAAAAATTGGCTATTATATCTCTTATTATCTCTAAATAAAATTCCTTCCCACAAAGTTAAATTGTTTAAATTATCTCTTGAGGAGGAGGGGTGTTGGTAACACTTCCCAATCAGATGGGACTCCCATACCCCCCTTATTTCTAAGACCCCTCTTTATCGCCCTTGAGCATACATAAGTGTAATTATTACATACGCGTGTAAGTCAAACAAGCTGTAAGATGTGGCGCTAATTATTAATAATCAATTCTATGGTTTCCATTCAAAAATTCAAACTATGAGATTTGTAACTATAAGTCAAAACTCCTGGGCGATATTACCATGTCTAGTGACAATATTTAAAATAATACATAAAATTTAAATATGTATTCCAGTGAACAGCTATATCTGTACCAAACTTAAGTTAAACCATACAGAAAAATAATTCAAACATGTTTAACGCTGAAACATGGACTCGATTTATATTACTTACCCATTCTATGAAAGTGGGAAATCAAGATTAAAACGACACACTTACAAATGTGCTTCACCTATCACTTTCTTGAGCTGTTCTATCCCCACTGTTTTATCTAGTCCAGCTCATTACAACCTATCATTATCTTGAGCTAGTTATATCCAGTCCACCTCATTACACTATATCCTTCTTGAGCTAGTTCTATATAGCCCACCTTAGCTGAGCTCAATGCTAATATTATCCCTCCCATATGCGTATAATTTTTTCGTCTCTCTCTTAACATTATATTTGCCAGTCGAAATATTGAATGTGGTTCTAGAATCTAGATTATATAACGTATAAAAGAGCTAGCCTGATATGTTGATGTTTATTTGCCACAATTAGTGTGATATTTTATATAATTATTGAATTGGTTTCAATTTTGTTATTTTGTATCATAATAATTAAAAAGGGATGTATCTTATTTTAGAAAACAAAAGTTCTGTTTTTTTATCGTTTTTATTTTTATTAGATAAACAGTTTTTTCTGCTAGATATTTCACACGTAGATTTTAATAAAGCCCGACTATTGCGTTATAAGCATGATAATTCCCGACAAGTGAAATTTAAAATATAGGTTAATGTTTCATAGTCTCAACCTACATGGCTCCTCGTCAGGATTGCAAGTGAAGTGATGCACACCTTGAAGTAGGTATATCTAGCGACATTTCCTTCTCGAAACTTCCCAATAGAAAAAGGGTGACGTCATCCAGGTGCGTTTCTGTCTACAAAACTGAGTTGGCTTTTCAAACAGAGACGTAGAAATATGTCGCCATACCTTGCAACTTAACACAAATAAATCTTACTACCCGCTCGAATTTTTAATATCTTACTTTTGAATATAGATGTGATAATAAATTATCGAGATGCATAGTTCCATATCATTACAATTATTCCATTCACGCTCTATGTTCTGCCCACTGTAACCTGCAAGATTTGATTCAGACTAACAATATATGGTGGTGAATACAGGGCTCATAGCTCATCGGTATGTAATATCCACAATTTATTATCTTGATATAGGACCAAAGATGCCGCTGAAAATAAAATCTGATGTAGAATATGGTTTCAAATATATAAGCCTAGATTCTTTCATTTCATTTACATTAAGTATTTCAAGAGTTGGATAAAAGCTTCCCTCAAGGCATTCATCTACTAGATTGTGGAAACCCATCACAGATGATCAACTGTCTCACAATATTTAAATAGTAGTATATTGTTTCAGAATATAACTTACCCCAAAATTGAGATGGAAAAATACCATAATTGATCATAGTACAGTATTCATTTTATTTTGGGATGGTTGAATAAAAAAAAATCTGTTGTATTCTTAAAATAATATGCTAAGTTGTTTGAGGAATATTTTTTTAAAGGTCGTAGCCAGCCAAATATTTCAGGGGAGGTTTGGTGGGCAAAACCCCCAATTGCCGTAGGCTGGAAAAAATTATAAATTTTAAACAACTCTAGAAGCTCTCTGAAGTGTTTTTTGGCAACATAGCCTCCTAACAAGTCTAGAAGCTCTCTGAAGTGGCAACATAACCCCATAACTGCCAGAGGCTAGGACAAATTCTAGATATTAAGTACCTTTAGAAGATCTCTAAAGTGTTTTTTTATTTTAAAATAAGTCTATACAAAATTATAAATAACTAAACTCCTCTAGAAGCTCTCTGAAGTACTTTTTATGGTAACACGGTATCCTAATTTGTACTTGTACTTTAATTTTGATGTTGTTTGAACCATAAATAAAGCCATAAATACTTTGTTCATAAAATTTCAGTGGGGTGGGTTTAATCCCCCCCCCAACTACGGCCTTGATTTGTTTGGGTTTGAAGTCATTAAGCTGGCATTCCTAAAATAAACTTCACTGTGTGAGGCTTTCTAGCTTAAAGCACGATTCCTATTATTTTTTAATTGGATCAGAAAAGTTCACTGTGAGCGTACCGGTTCAGTTACTTCTGACGTTTGTCACACATCCCACACTTTTTGCCGGTTTGACTGACTATTCACGGGAAGAAACTGGAATTAGAACGCAATCTGTACACACGAAAGTCTACAGGAAGTGTCGGTCTTTTTTGGAAGATGTACAAGGCGGGGATAATGAGAGCCAGTCTGTTGGTATCACTGTCGTATCAAATGTCTTCTATTTTGTCGCTACGAATCATCACATCTGCCTCTCTCATAAAGCAAGAAGAAATAATTTTAATAAAGTCTGGATCGTTCTCAAATAGTTAAGTGCTAACTGGTGGTATAGTAATATAAACCCAACGCTATCTTACATTCCCTGTTCATTAACAATTTTGGACAGGTAATCTTCAGTAGAATAGTTACAGATCTACTTTTATGTATTCATGATTCAGGCTTTGCTATCGGAATCCAAAAGATTTTATAAATATATTTAATAGTGTTCGACCTCAGTGGTCCTGGTGTAAAGTGTCCACTTTAGGAACCCAACGCTCTTGGGTTCAAACCCAGATAAGATCGAGATTTTCTCTAGAGATTAAAACCTGTTGCACAACTTACTTCCTAGGGGAATTAAAGCTGTCAGCTGTTACATTTAAAGGAACCCTGGAAGAGAAGGGAAAATATATTTCCCCGCTAAATTGGTAGGTCCTTTCGTTATTGCTGAATTAAATTCAATGTAAAAGGCAACAGTGAAGCAACCACTCTCTCTTATATACACCCTAGTACATAGGAATAATACCAGATGGTGCAGGAAACACTAACACGGCAAGGGGAAGATTGTGTTCCCTGCTCCGGATGGAGAAAAATCTCATTGAATAAGTTTTAGGGTTGTTGACTTAAGAGGAAGAATATTAATATCTATAAAATTAAAATGATAATATAAGAAACTGTTATTAATAAATGCTTCAAAATCATAGGTTTGTGATTTATAAAAGGGGTTTCCTATGATATTGCGTTGTTAATGGGCTGCGTTTGTTTGTTCACCCAGTTTGAGAACGGGGTGATATTTTGTCTCAAACATATAATATATTTTTATTTATTTATTACCATGATTAGCTTGAGATAGCCATAGTTATCACAGGATTTTACGACAAGGTACTATCAAAAAGTGGGCAGCCATTGATGAACGTTTTAATTTGATATAGCACGGTGTTGCTCAACAATGCAAAGAACGGATCAAACTACTAATTAATGAGTGAAATATTGGTTTCTCATAAAATGTATGTATTAAAACAAGATCTTTGCTTCCACATGTGTCTTAGTATATGTACGGGCTTCACAGATACTTTTTTTTATATAGTACAACGCCTAATTAACCGTTCGGGTTATACGGTTTTGTATTCATCACGCTAATGGTTTTAGGAATTAGGAAGGTTATATTTAGGAGGTGAACCCGCAATCTCGTGGAAAACAATTTTTGAAAATTCCCCCACTCAGTACACCCGAGTGAGACTCGAACCTCTATCTCCCTGTCATCGGTAATGTAGTCTACTGCGAGAGTATCTTGTTAGTCCACGTGGACACCGAAGTGGTTCCTACGCGTACATTAATAACGTGCTAATGGTATAGGTATGTTGAAGGCTGAATTTAAGATGATATGCATTGAGGGAGAGTATGGAGCCATTTTGAAATAAAAAAATCAAGCACACAATACCGAAATTTAAGCCCTGATCTTCTATACACCGAAATCCACTTTAACACGATAATGAAGCGATATAATATTCAAAATGTCACCATTTTTGGGAATGATTTTCCATTTTTACTATCATAGGCCATATTTTAAACATATTTATACCGTATTTTTCCAATGTCGTTTGTTATCTGATTCATGTAAGCCAATCTTTCTCCCCCTCTTGAATCTCTCCCTTTCCATATTATCTTCTATAATTATCTCCGTCAAAATTATCATATATCAGTATATGTCCTATCATGTTAACTATTATTTGCTTTATTCCTTCCCAAAGTTTACTTTATTCATTTTCTTTTCTCACCACTTCTGTGTTTGATATTATCAACTTTATTTTTGTGGCACCGCATTTCAAATGCTTCTAATCTTTTCCTTTCTTTTGTAACAATGGTCCATGTTTCACATACGTACAGTGCAACGCTACAAACATATATATTTAGAAACCTTTACCTAACTTTCAAATTTATTCTAGTCAAAAATAGTAAAATCTTTTTGTTATGAAGCTTTCATAGCCTGCGCTATAATACTTATTTTATCTTTCTTGCAAGACAGTTAAAAACCAATAAAGGTTATAAAACATTCGTATAAACTTTCCTGTATATTTGGTGCACTATTTTTTACAGTAAAATTTTAAAAATTGGTTGGTAATTAGCTACTCTTAAATTTATTTATTTTTCTGAAAAAACTGGTATTAAATGTTAGTTGTCATACTAAACACACTTGAAATACTAGTTTTTGGCCACTAACACACATTTCAATGCTTTTACATAATATATGAACAATCCCGAACGGATGGTAAGTCGTGGTTAAATAAATTAAGAAATATTTCCAAAACCCTGCAATCCTTCAAGAATTCTTTATTTTTAGTTCGCTACTCGTCATTTTTTCCTAAATGATGTATGATTATTAAACATCTGAATATCAAAATTAGAACAAATCCATCAAACCATTATGGATGAATTCTAGTTATGAAATGACAATCATTGATACAGACGGAATTGAAAGATTAACTATTTTGAATGTGAGAAAAAATATTAAATGGAATAATCCATCAAAATCCTTAGTTAAACAAAGTTACTGTTAAAATACTTTACCCTTGCAAGGGGGGTTAGAGATAAAATTTGACAATATACCAATGTGACAACATGATTACCTATATATTTTTCAAAAATATATAAAGTAGATTTTAAATACAAATTACATAAATAAGAAAAAAAAAATCATAACAATTTATTTGTAGAAAAAATGGTTTTACAAACGCTTACATTCTAACTTTATTGCGTTTATACTTTTTACAAAATCACATTACCTGTTTTGGTCATGTTTTTATTAATTTTAATTGAACATTCTTTTGTAAATTATTTAACTGTTGGGTCTTTCACATCTTATGAGATTACATACTACATACATGATTAAAAAAACCGTCACTTTATTCGATAGGAAGAAGCAAACTGAATAATAAATTAGTCTTTTGTGTGTTTTCCTCCTTTATTAACAATTCTAAGGTCCTCTTCTCTAATGTTATTGTTCTAGGTTGGAACATTAAAAAAAAAGCACTGGTTAAGTTTATTAATAAGCATTAGTTAAACCTGTATAATTATTTTTAAAGTTGATAAGACAGCATTTATATAACGGATACATTAACTTTATAACCCTCAATCAGACACTTTGGTCGTTGATCTGGCAACATAATATTATCACTGCATTTTCTTTCCCGAACTTCCCTCTCTGTTTGCATTCATTGAACGTGAAATGAATGTTAAGGTGGGAGTGTAAACGCAAAATAATGTAGGGAATTCTTCGATTGTATAGCAAAAATATTTTCTGACAAAATAAATAAAATATTTTTCCAGTAGAAAAAAAAATTGAATTCTCTTCGCATGGTTATATCAACAGTTCTTGAACATCTGTACTGAGCATAGCGGTAATATACGACATACTTTTTAAATGAAAATAAAAGGTGTTGATTAAATACGAGGAAAACCTTATAAGATATTCAATAACTTTGTATGTCACTAAGATGATCGAACTGCAAAGAAAACAAAGATATTACCTCAATTACCAGAAAGCAAAGGAACGTGCTGGGAATTAAAACAAACTGTCAGAACATTAGGAATAGAAAAGTTCAAGCTATAATGGAGCATAACGAGGCTCTTAAGATTTGAGAAGGATAGAAAAACTGTAAGACAAGGAAATTCGACCAGGGAATCTGGAAATTTAAGCAAAAGACGATGTAGTGGAAGACAATAAAGGCCCTACATTTTAAAAAGATAAGAGGAGAGAGCTATAAAATACACGAAAAGAGGTACATTTTCTGGAGAAGATGACATACCAACTTATGTTCTGAAGAAACTGTGAAACAACGGATTAGTAACTATGACAGAAATTATTAATATCATCCATTAAACATGATAATGCTCAAGGTCATTCTAGACGTAACAATGGGGGATCTAAAGAAGAATAAACAAGCCAAGAAATGAAGTAGCCGCAGGATCACCAACCTCATCTTTAATGTGAGGAAGATCGTAGTAAGTATACTCAATAGGCTACTGGAAAATAAAACAAATGCGTGATGGAAGAGGACAATTTGGATGCATAAAAGAAAAAAGGAAAAAGATATGCCATCGGTATGATGAGAATAGTTTCAGAGAGAGTGTGTTCAAGTGAAGGAAGAGGTCAACACTAATTCCATTGATTGGCAAAAGACATTCGATAAAGTGAAGTGGGAAAAAAATGATGAAAATACTCAAGTAGATTGGCGTCAACTGGAGCGAAAGAAAGTTGATTGCAATCTGTACCTGAGAAAGCGAATGTTGATGAGGTTGAAGTATGGGGAGATCAAGGGCGTAGAGTTAATGTGGAGGAGTGAGGCAGGGATGCTGTTTGTCACCCAGTCTGTTCAACCTATGTGGAGAATGCACCATCAGGGAGGTCGTGGAGAGGTTTAGCAGTTTCAGGATAGGATGATGTGTTATAAGCACAACAAACTACGCAGATGATCATTCATTGCTGTTTAAAAATTAAGAAAAGTGACAGAAAATAATTGACTAGATGGTGGAGATATGGCATGGAGATCAATATTAAGACGTAAACGTGATGGGACATTCGAAAAATAAAACCCGTTGAAAATTAACTTTGTAGAGCAGTATCTGAAAGCATATAGCTGTTCAAGTACCTTGGAAGTCAGCTGACAAAGGATATCTGCTGCACCAATAAATTAGGTTGAGGATCACCAAGGACAAGGAATCCTTCAATAAGGAGAGGGTACTGCTAACCAGCAACGTGAATTTGGAACTGAGGATAAAAAGGGTGAAATATTACATTTGGAGCATCACGTTGTATGAAGCAGAAATTTGGGCTCTCAGAACTATGGGATAGAAATACTTGGTGAGTTTTGAAATGTGGTGCTGGAGAAGAAATGAGAAGATCAGGTGGACCTACAGGATGAAAAATTAAAAATTCCTAAGAAGTATGGGTGATAAGAGAATAACCTTACTCGTAATGTTTCCTTACAAAGCAAACTGGATCGCAAACATGCTTATAAGGAGCTTTCTTCTGCCCGATATCATATAAGCCAAGGTTTGGGGAAAGCGGAGCTTAGGAAGGATAAGGATTCAAAGGTTAAATAAGTTGAAAGAAATGAGGCCATTCTGGTAGTTGAAGGAGACAGAGGAAGTCACATATTGGTGGTATAAGTTCATTAGGTTCACTGACAACAAATAAATGGTACGGCACACCGCACAGACTTTCTCTCTTTTTCTAAAAACTCCTAAGATTTCTGAACGGAATAATTTAAATTGTATCATCACCACTCCACATAAGAACACGCATAAAATAATATACAATGATATAGAATCAATGAGAAAAGAGGCGCATCTTTGTCCACCTAAGAGCATTTAAAACAGTTTAATGTCTTCCACAAGGGTCAACACTTCGTATTAAAATTTCGATTTCTGGTTAAAATTTTAACATTTTATAAGGTGTTGCAGATCTTCAAGTCATCGCATTGATATTTAATTATTCATTTATACATTTTGACCAATAAAAAATGTAAATATTGACTATTGAGTCTAAAATGGAGATAGATCATTGCTATGCAAACATTTCTCCTAAGAGCTTTAAGGAAAAATAACATACTTTTTTTAGATACTTACTTATATTTAATTACTCTATGGCATTGGAGAATTATTGCGTTAAGACTTAAGTAGTATATGTTTACAACTAAAGCTCACAAAATTGTATTAATATATTTGCAAATATCTCAGAAACTGTTGCTTTTATAAAAATATATGTCAAATAAAAGTTTTTTATTTCTAATAGTCCTACAATTTTGCAATGATAAGTTGTTTAGTTTCTCAAATAGTTGTGGAGATACGGAAATTAACGCTTCTGTAAAGTACCCTAAAAATCATTTTCATAGGAAAATGAAAATAGCCAGTTTATTTATAATCTTAATCAACGCCTAGATACGAATTTTAATCAAAATCGTTTGAGCAGATTTTGAGAAAACCAAATTTTTCTCTTTTCGCCCTTCAGTAAACTACCCTTAATTTTAAGTTTTTATAGACACACAGACAGACGGCATTGCAAAGACTATTTTTTAGGGTTCGGGGGGTCATGAGACGTCGACATCCATCAACATTTCAGGTTAGTTTTTTTTACGGTCGCAATACTTAAACTTTAATGTCCAAAAAGTTAAAAAAATTATATAATTGCGTATAGATTGAAAGTTATTGATTTTATAAAAATATGTTTCGGATAAAATATCTGTATTATAAATATATATACATATTTGTAATGCTAAGTAATTTCATATCTCAAATAGTTTCGGAGCTATTATAAAAAA
The DNA here is from genome assembly GCA_902155825.1 of Timema genevievae. NCBI lineage: Eukaryota > Metazoa > Arthropoda > Insecta > Phasmatodea > Timematidae > Timema > Timema genevievae. The sequence goes on along the minus strand of CABFWO010000154.1, from coordinate 454,548 downwards.
TGTTAATTTACGCATCAGACCGGAGCCCTTAAAGCCATTTTGCCGAAATATTGAGAGTAGCCATTTTGTTTGGAATATTTATTAATGTTCATAAATGAAATTTAATCAAAATCGTTAGAGCCGATTTTGAGAAAATCGACTTTTTCTCTTTTTTCCCTTCAGTAAACTACCCTTAATTTTAGGGGTAGATATCCAATTCCAAAAACCCCTCGGGGCAACCCTATGAAAACCCTAGATATCAAGTTTCAGCTCAATCGGTAAAATAGTTTAGGCTCTAGTTGGAGGGACAGACAGACAGACAGACAGACAGACAGACAGACAGACAGACAGACAGACAGACAGACGAAAATTCAAAAACAACTTTTTCGGATTCAGGGAGTCATGAAACGTCAAAATTCATCAAAATCTCGAGTTCGATTTTTTTGACGATCACCATACTTTCTCTACCTGTAAGATAGAGAGAAAGTAATAATGGACCTGCCCTAAGAAAAAATACCTAATATTAATAAAGTAAATTATAGCAACTGTATTTCTTACAACAAATATAGAAATATAATGAAAACCATACGAGTGAAAATAAATTGCGAGCAATTGATTTTATGAATAACAATGAACCATCATTTTTATAAACATGGGACCAGCTGTATTATTTTTGTTATATTATAATTGTTTTATCAACATCATTATTATTATTATTTGCGGACTCCATGGTTTGCTAATTTATATTTGAACGCACAATGCCACTAATGAGCTGTTTTCCACCATCACTACATTAAACAACCCTCGCCACCTTTGCTCTATACCCCAATTTAAACCAACCCCTTTTGTCTTTTTTTAAAAAAAAAACTTGGTAGATATACATTTTACGTCCACTAAAATTTGAGTTTACAATCAAATTTTCTCATCAATTTACACCCATTTCATTGGTTAATAACTAGCTATGTCTAGATACATCCAATTAAACGTATACGGTTAACCGGCAGCTATTATTAACATTTATATTTAAATGAACACGATATTGCTAAGTCATTTGTTTTATATATATATATATATTTAATTTTTAAATATGTAATACATATTTTAAATTATATCCAGGCTATCTTTTGAAAGTGTTTTAATAAAGTATAAATTATATTTTAGTTTTTTTATATTTATTATTTTGGTTATTTCAAATATAATTTGGTACTTTATATCTTATGCTACTTTAAGTCATTTAAAACAAATTGTTTCTGGAACATTTTTGTATTTTATGAATAAATTAGCAGAGTTGACCTGGTGGTCTGAGGGTAGGGTGTCTGACTTCTGTGTTGGGGGTCCGGGATTCAAGCCTTGGTCCCAGCACAGATTTATCTGATTGCTAAACCCTTCCTTCACCTCTGACAAGATGTGTATTAATCACAGTGTGTGTGTGGAGTGCCAGGCCTCCAATGTGTTTCGGATTTAACGTTTAACTGTAGGTCCTTCATTTCATCTCACAATCACCCTACAATTATATATTAGCGTAAGTGCATACAAACCGAACGGGTAGTAAGACGCGGTGCTAATAATAATAGAAGTAATATTAATAATAATTATTATTATCATTATAAATTGTTTGGTAAATCTATAATATGTAGTTTAAAAAAAAAATTAAGGACGTATAAAAATAGTTTCTCTAGTTCAGTGGAATTAGTCATATATATATATATATATATATTTACGAGTTTGATATATTTTTCGAAAGATTAAGAGCTTTTTTCCCCCCATTTAAACGTTTCTAAAGGTGAAGTGCGTCTTATAATCTATGGGTTCTTCGAATAGCTAGTCTTTTATTGACCAACGCTCTTGAAGGAATTCGTTTTACTATGGGATAGTTTAGTCAACGATGGCTGAGAGCAATCTGACTTTGAATGTCAAACTCTGATATTAACTAAGACGTAGATATTGACGGCTCGGAATAATCAGACTTACCTTAGTTAAAAAGGATTAGATGACAATTACCTACTTATACTATAAGGTATAATTATTGTTACTAAATTGAACCCTGCTATACAATTATTTATTTGATATAAGGTATTTTGAGGTTCTATTTTTATTAACTTTCTTGCAATTGAGGATTTTTCTGATGGTGGAACAGATAAAGGAATTTGCGACTTACAATCGATGGGGTCTTAGAATCTAGGAAATATCGTATGTCAAATTTGATCATTCATCATCCAACTGCCTCTATTTAGATAGTGACTCATACAATCCTGAGCCAACCATAGCAATTACAAAAAACAAATCATGGTCATTAATAAATTAAAATAAAATAAATAATTCAAAGCAAATATTATCTTGTCTGAGTGCACAGACTTAATCCATTTAAAACGCAAACTTAAGCTAAGCACGATAATTAAAAAAAAGAATTAATATGAATTGTTACAAAAATAAGTCTTAAAAAAAGCATCTTAGTTTACTAAATAGAACGATTAAATATTATACGCTGTTACATGAACACACTGAATAATAAGAAATATAGTTTTACAAAGAGCATTACGGTTCACCGTGATATGTTTTCATAGTTTATTTATCTTATTGCAATATCGCCGCTATAGTCCTTTATCAATCCTTTGATTTTTAGTTTTGTTATCCTCGCGTTAATTAATTCTATGTAAATCTTAAATTTAGTGTTTTTTTATGTTTATTTAGGTAGTCTGTCTATACAATACTCTAATTTTCTAGCATATTGGAAAGTTTTTATTATTTTTTCTATCATATTCTCTTACATTATTTAAAGAAGATTTTATAATAATTTTTTAAAGGTTTTAAGCTATCACTTCTCCAAACCCAATCTTTTAAAATTTCCTACACTTCCATTTTAGAATTTTAAATTCATTTAACTATTCGTTCTTGCCGAATTTTCAAATTTTAAACCCTGCCGAAAAGACGATGTTTGATATAAGTTTTATCAATAGCTGGCTCTTACATTTCCTGGGCCTCAATTTTGAAATTGGAAATGTTTATACATCATTTTTCTAGCTGGGAAGGCTTATTGACCTACATGTCTACATTCCATTTTATATCAATCCAAAAATATTTTTTATAATATCTATAGGAAACTTTGGGGAACTCCCTTCCTTATTTACTGATTCTTCATTTTGAGATTGTATTTTGTAAACGAATCATTTAGGATATTCATACAATTCTTAAAATTTCAATTTGGGAACTTAGGAGATGGGGAGAGGTGGCAGGAGTAGAAAGACCTATTTTCCAAATAATTATGAAATCTACTTTTCATCATGAAAAAAAAATCAAACTTCCCAAGTGGCTAAAAGGACCACCTCACAAGTTGGAATATTTGTAATTTAAAAATAAGTCACGTGGAAATAGGTTGAGGTGGAAGGGGAGTCTAAAATTTCCTAAAATGATCAAAAAAAATATATTTCTCGATATGATTAAAATTCTATTCTAATAAGGGCAGAATAAAAATTTATATTAATAAAGAACTAAAAACCTAATATAATATAGTGTTGATCTATTAGTATTGCGGATAAGCAGGTAAAAAACCAAAGGAAAAATTTATTCCTATCGGGTAGTGGCATAATAATTAAAATAAATTCTGCTGACTTATCTTGAGGTGGTGATCCAGGAATTTGCACATATTCATAATTGTTTGTAAGAAAGACTAACAAGAAAATTAGGTAAAGCACACACAACCGTGCCTAGAGATCTGTTAGAAATTTACATGAGATATATTAAAAAAAACTAAAATGTATGCATGGGTAGCTTATTCCACACACAATTCGTAGTTTGCAAATTGCATTTTAAACAGAAACAAGCAGTTAATTCGTATTTGTTAAAGGTATGAAACTAGGTATGTTTCATTATTTTTAAACTTATGATACGTAGTAATAATCTGACACTTTAGCTCAGTTGGTAGCATGTCTAATGATCTCTGGGTTCAATTTCCGGCATGGTCTATACATTTATCATTGGTGAAATTTGGGTTGACCCTTTCAAAGTGATGGATTAAAAGCTGGGGACTGGATGTTGTGCCTCTCCTACTCTTAAGTTAGATTATAAGGCTTATGAAAGCTACGATAGGCCTAGACAAATAGTAGTAAAAATACACAAATTGAATAAAAAACAGACCTAGGTCAAAGGATGGATGTAAATAGATGTAAATTAAAGTAAAATACTTTGTAATAATGTGCTGGGTCTTTTTTAGTTTGCTTTGGTTTAGTTTTTATTCTTTCTCTTATTAAATTTAAATACGATTTCGCTTGAAATTTACAAATGATAAAATATAGCGAATATAAACCTAGTTTTGAAGAGTTAAACTGATTTCTGAGATGTTTGTGGAAAATTCTCCATAGAATTAATTACACATATGCTTACAGGAGACTTCTCCGCGTGTAAGTAAGCTGAAAATATAGAATATCTAGTAATATAACTGTTCAGAATATAATCACTAAGTGTTACCACTTTTTCCTTTGCTGGTGTCATGAAGATTAGCTGAAAATATACCCCTGAAATTCCATTCTCATCTAAAAATCGCAAACCAAATTAACGTCTTAGCCCAGAGCCGATTTCCGAATCATCAGAAGTATTTTATTTTTTGAGTCCTATTTATACTATTTTCATGAACAGATTCTGTTCTAAATGAACATTGCAAACATTTCATTTCTACAATTTGAAATTTTTTTTGCAGCATCATGTGCTGCTTTTGCCAAATCTCGAAGAATCATTTCGACTGCATGGTTAACAAAAAATGTCCATACCAACTAGTTGTTGTTTTGGGGAAGAAAGCAGAATACAATGTTTTAATAAGCATAATTATTGAAATAATGGATAGAATATAATATTATGTGATACAAGTGAGGAGAATTTACGTAGAGCCTTACAGCTCCAAATACAATATCTGCTGGTTCAGCAAGAAAATGAATTTTTTTAGACACATTGAAAATATGAAACTCTTTTCCACAAAAAAAAATTAATTCTTCTCTATTGATTGAAATTTTCATATTATATACTTTTCTAAGGCTTCATGAAAGGATTTGGGAATTTTTGTGAGTAATTAACATATTTTTTCATATTATATTGCTTGACTTTTACCAAAGCTGTAATTGTTATTCTCATTTTTAGTAAGTTAATGTTTCAGTTGTTGTTCTATTTGTTTGCCACTTTACAGTTTTGTTTCAATCACCTTCAATAAATATTTCCTGAGCCTAAGGGCCAGTTTCATATTCAGATTTAGTACGCCTAAAGTGCGAGTCGATACTAAATGCAGGACGACACCTACCTAGACCAAAATGGAATGGGCCAGTCTCCCATATGAAACTGGCCCATTCCATTCAATTTCAGGTAGGTGACGTCTTGTATTTAGTATAGCGCCGCACTTGAGGCGTACTAGATCTGACTATGAAACTGTCCCTTAAACACACAACTTTCGAAACCTATAGTTATAAAGAATAATTAGCCAATTTTGTCTTCACTATTTTTATAAAATCCTTTGCAATACACTATTTAACAATAATCTAACATAAATGATTTTTAAATCAAAATCTTTGGATAAGAGATGCCTTGCTTACATTGTATTTTTTTAAACTTTAAATTAGTGTGCACTTTCATTAAGGTATTAATGATATGTTATTTTACGCTTTATTTACATCTCAGAATGAAAAAAATTATTTCTTCTTTGAACTTTCCTACAGCGGTCAGTTGAGAAGCATGATTTTCTTTGAAAAAACATGATTTTTATATTTAATGTGTTTTCTGTAACCGAGTCTATTATATTCTCATGCTCCTTGTTGGAATATAATTCTTTTTTTCCAAAATATGTTTATATATATATAAAGTTCGATTCATTTATATTAAGATCTTGCCTAGGTAAAGATTGTGTTGTCAATGGATTGCGTTCATTTATACACTAATTTTGAGGACTAGATGATATTTTTAATATAAGCTCTAGTTATTTTTAAATTTTTTAACCAACCTGCTTTGGTGTCCGCATGGTCTAGGGCGCTACTCTCGCAGTAGACTATACTGCCAATTACAGAAAGATCTACGCTCAAATCTCGGTCGGGTGTGCTAAGGATGGATTTCTAAAATTGTGTCCACTCTCCCTCCACGCAAATTCGGGTACAATTCCGATAAAATATAACCTGCCTCATCCCTGAAACTATTAGCTTAATGAGTACTTAAGCGGTTAGCCCGAACGGGTAGTAGGACGAAGTGCTAGCAAAGAAAGTTTACTGTCATGGTAGGTTTATGATTGCCATAGCTACCAGAGCTATTTACAATTAGGAAACATCACAATGATGGCAACCAGATATTGAACTTACTAACTATATAATTATTACAAATACTATGTATAATGTATTAAATATAGTACACAAATTATGTATGAAGCAAAATATTTCATAAAATATGTATTACATATATTAAATACGTTATACATGATTATCTATAATACAATATATATATATATATGTACTATTTATCTATAAGGTATAATTTCATTTATCACACATTTTAAATAATATTTCATACTATATTCTTTTTTTATTATTTAGCACCGCGTCTTACTACCCGTTCGGGTTATACGCTTAAGAACTAATTACTCTAATGGGTTAGGAATTAGGAAGGTTGAATATAGAGGAAGTGAGCCCTCATTTGCGTAGAGGGAGAGTGGAAAACCATTTAGGAAAAACCAACCCAGTTCACCCGACCGAGATTCGAACCTCGATCTCCCCGTCCTCGGCAGTCGAGCTCAACACGACTAGCGCGTCAGCTAACTACGCCACCGAGGCGGGTTACTATATTCTTAATGGATTATATATATATCCACGCTAGGTGTATCAAATAACGTCAAGGAAATATATTATGTTACTTAAATACAGAAATTTTTTGTTAAATGATGATTAGAAAACACATTTTGTTAAATATATAATAAGAAAGTGTTTTATTATTCAAACAATTTCTTCTTTCAAATGTGGAAACATTGAGAACCCGAAACATTATACAACGTGTTGTGGTAACCTTAAACTTTCTATATCTTCTTTATAAAATCCAAGAGGACGTTTAGTTTTTAGAATGTGTATAGTATTACCAGTTTCCAGGCTCAAATAAACATGCATTCCCCTCACCCATGTTTCTCTGCCATCTCATTAGACATTTGTAAGCATAACGAAATAATTTGGTGCAAGAAACTGCCATACCCACCATTTTCGTATATATATATTATATATACACATGTTCTATATACCATAAGATGTTCCATTTCCTTCTATTGCTTTCTCCAAGAGTAATAAACGAAAGTGTAATAATGCTTCTAAGAGTTCGTAAGTATAAACATAAATGTTCATCGTTGATTTCACAGAAAAGGGGCATAACTACCTTAAAACAAAGACAAAAAAAAATTTATGTTTGAGTTTGAAAGGGACATAAAGCTTATTTTTTATCATCACTTTCACAGCTAGCAGTTACTGTACGAATAAATTTTGTGGTAGTTTTAAACAGCTCATACTAACCGTATAAACCTTCTTCACAACCACATTAGCATTCTAGTTCATCTGTATATTTGCTCAGTTCATGAATATCTGTTTCCTAAAGAATTTCACTCAAGTTTTTTTATAAAGTGAAGTGGAATATTTTTTCTCACACGTTGCTTTAATGCTTTCTAACGCAATATTATCTAGCAAGCGTTTGTATTGTATGTAAATACGTATTTTTTACAATAATTAGAAATTCATATCAAAAATATACAGGATGTATTTTAATTGGTTTATTCTTTTAGACCAAACATTAAGAAACGTAGTTTTAGTGTTATTAAAGTTTTTCTTCAAACATGCTTGATCATCAGATTTGAAACCTATGGCTTTTTTCTTTGAGGATATTTAAAGTAAAATTGTTTACTCAACACTTGTGCCTGATGTTGAGGTTTTAAGGAAATGTATCGTAAAATATTGTGATAAAATACACATCATCTCCGTTTCACTCAAAAGAGAACAAGAAATGGAACGTAAACTCCAAGAATTGATCAAAGATAGACACAAATTTTTATTTTTTTTAAACCAAATTTTGCAGTCTTTTTGCTTGTTTCTGTTAAACATTTTCTTGTTTAATTGCATTACTTCTTCTTTTAGATTTCTTAGTAATTGAACAGTAAATTTACCGCTAGCTCAGAAAGTAAGCGTTTCAATACCCATGTTTATATAAACTTTTCTTGGTGTTTGATCAATGAGAGTACGTCCCAAGAATATGACGCCAATTAAAATACATCCTGTATACTACTACTAAACGAGTTTTAAATTTTAATTTTGACGTGATTCTTAGTTGGTATTTTGTATAGAAATTATATTTTAACTAAAAAAATCTAATTGAGAGTGGGATTTGTGATGTTTAAACTCATCAAGGATTAACCTAGCCTTGTGAACCAAATATTGACTCTCCTGAAATCATTTCCCACGCTCAATCCAAGTGAATAGTGGTTTATTTAATATGAAGTTCTCCCAGGAAAATGACTACCTTACACAATCCTACGCTATGCTAGAATTAGAAATCCAATCCCTTAGTCTGAAGTAAAAAAGGATAGTTTAGTTTTTTTTACACACACTAGTCTCAATATTCGTTGAGTATAGTTTATGTGTATGGTGGCACTAGACGAGGAGCTTTTTAAATGAAGAGAAAAATTTGTCATTATATTCCAAGACACCCTTGACTGATATTCTAGGGCTGTTTTAATCATCATATGTTGAAAAATAAATTATATGATTTTAGTGAAGTAATATCGCTTTGACCAAATTTTTTTTATTAAAAACCGCCCAAAGAATATGTCCTTTCTCTCTTACCCTTTCACCACGTATTAAATTCACAATAACCCAATACAACAGTAAGGAGGGATTTAAAAAATTAAAATTATAATATTTACAGGCTTAGGCAGCTTAGGCTGTAGTTAACCAAATTAACTGTGACACATTAAGCAGTCAAAATTATAAATGAATGATTAAAATATTGCCAGCTTCGGTGGCTGCATGTTCAAAGCCATCCCTCTGGCAGTGGACTTGAGTGCCAATGACAAGGAGATTGGTTTTCGAATACCGGTTGGGTGTACTGAAGATTGTTTATTTAAAATTGTTTTCCCCTTTCACTCTACGTAAATGGGGATACAATATCCCTAAACTAAACCTTCCTCAACCCTATCTCACTGGCGTAATTAGTACACATGCGTATAACATGAACAGGTAGTAGGATGCTGTTAAAAATAAATAAATATTAATCAATAAACTGTATTATTATATTAAATATATTTAGTTATATTTATTTTAATAATATAATTATGTGTTAAAACTCTTTGGTGACAATAAATTGATCTTTGAGTACTTGATGCATCACAGATAATTTGTAAAAATCAGATTCTAGAGCAAAGTGCACCATTTCTTATTAGCGGTCAGAGTTATACTTATTTTTAGCTATGCAGTGTTGATAAAGATTAGAAAGGTAGAACTTAGGTAAAAATATCCCTAATCACGTGGTGAGAGATTTGATGGTGATTCATTGAAAACTACCATCACTATACCCTACCGAGATTTAAATCCTTACCTTTTATTACTCAAAAAAACTACACTATTAGATAAGTCTAATAGTTTGTCCATGTCTCCATCATTGTAAATTATAATATAATAAATATATGTCTAATTAAAAATTTAAAAACAATAATATTATATGTTTTTATAATTAACTAAATATGAATTGGGATTTATTTGTTGAACAACTTGGTCAGAATCTGTTCCTATGTGAAGGATTATTATTTTTCTTTCCTTTTCTACCCAAAGCAAATTTGAGAGAAATTGGAGCACGGATATTGTTTATATTGCTACTAACGAAAGAAATACGTTTCGCAGAAACGTGCTCTACATCGCAAACTGGGACTAATAAATTCCGTCTAAGTCCAATAAAGATACATTTCTATTCGAAAGAAACACTTGAAAATAAAATTATTGGATTTTTCTATAAAGTTCAACATTTCCTACTTTTTACTTAATATAATTTAAATTTAGAATTGCTATAATGCGCACAAATATGTATTATATTCAGTTACGTTGGCACCACTTATGGAAATAGTGCGAACTTATAGTAAAAGAAAGAAGTGGATATGGAGGAAAATAATAAAATTATAGACCCAAATACCTTAGTTCCATATGGCCACTTCAACACTGCATGCGGAAATAATGTGAGCTTATAGTAAAAGAAATAGACTACATTAATTAATCAACCCACATATTAGTGTAAGTGCCCCCCCGTCTTCATTAAGATCACAGGTGAAAATAAATTGAACTAGTTATTATTATTATTAGCACCGCGTCGTACTAACCGTCCAGGTTATACGCACTTACGCTTATGTGCAATGGTAGGGTGATTGTGAGATGAAATAGAGGACCTACAGTTTAAAGTGGAATCCGAACCACGGTAGAGGCCTGGCATTCCTCACATTCACAGGTTGTGATTAATACACATCTTTTCAGAGGTGAAGGAAGGGTTTGGCAATCAGATAAATCTGTGCTGGGACCTAGGATTGAACCCCGGACCCTCAGCACAGAAGTCCGACACCTTACCCCTAGACCACCAGGTCACCAAATTGAACTAGTAATGAAATAAAAATACATGGAGGAATAAATAAGACCTCCAGATCATTCCACCCATTTACATTAACAATACATTTGAAAAAAGTGTAAACTATGTGTTAAAGAAAGAAGATAGCATAAAGGAAAATATAGGATCAACTCACATACGTCATTGTTACCTGGCTACATTAACACTGCACGCGGAAATAATATAACGCAAATTAACCACATATTGATTGTAAGATCCAATTAATATGTCATTGATCAGGACTAGATATTAAAAAAAATGTATACAACATAATTTGAATTATTTTAGGTTAATAAATTTCTCTGTCTTCTGATACGAGTTAGAGGCCAATAAAAATAAACTTAAGGATCATAAAACCTGTTTTTTCAGTAGAATAAAGGGACAGAGCTTAAAATCTCAGTATTGTATGATGATTTTTTTAAAATTAAAATATTCCCACCCTATTTCCTAGGTATTGGGGATTTATTTTTTTAATTATAAGTTCATAATTCCTTATCCATTTGCGTATAATATTCTGATACTCCAAATGAGTGGTAGGTCACGAAGCATACAACAAATCAATTAAAGGCGAATGAAAATGTAGGCAAACTATATAAATTTAACCAATATCTTTTAAGAAAAATTATGGAAATCCATGAGATATAAAAAGCCAGCCTGAATGTTTCCTGTTAGAAACGAGATTTGATGTCCCGGGGCAGGTGTCATTTGCACTAACCACGTGGTGTAACCTTTCGGTTGGCTTGGAGTACCCCTATTTTTCCACTCCACTGAATGGGGGTGTATAAAAGCCCCTTGTGGTTGTGCGTTAACTAGCATTTCCGAATTGATCGACAGGCTCACGAATCTGACGGACTGTTTAGAGAGAAAGAGAGGATATTCATGTACGTGGATGTATTTTGGCTATTAAAATCTAATAGCTCATGATAAATAGTTAGTTCTCTCACTACTAATCATTATCTAATAGAATGGGTGTATTACAATATACACCGTAGCTGAGTAGGCTAGATAAATCCAATTTTCATAAGAAGGGCATATGTGCGAAATAGAAATGTCAATAAAGTCTCTTTTTTTTTTCCTAGGAAAAGCATTGTCTAACAGCTAGAAAATTAACAAGATCCACTTTCATTTATTCATAGGTCGTCATGTAATATATAGCTGTCAGTCTTGCGTATAGCCCGAACGGTTAGTAAGACGTGGTTATAATAATAATAATAATAATAATACCACCTGCCAGTCTCTCTAGATAGTATCGATAACTTTAATATAACGTATAGCAAGACATGATCATGTTTGACCATAAAAAGTATGTTTTGTATTTATTAAAATGTATTTCACATATTTATTGTCAAGTCATGTTATCTTCAACGGTGACCTTAGATATGTTATATACAGACTTACGAAACAAGAGAATAAAATAGTTAGCTGTTACAAATGTTGGGAACAAAAATCATATATATATATATCTACATCTACGAATGGACGGATTTTTTGCTCAATCCTAGGATTGGACGTTTTATAATGACCAAAGCCTGCAGTTTTAATCAATTTTGGGCTTTGGTCGTCTCTAAACAGCCAAACCTAGTATTGTGCAATTACTTAACAACCCACTCTGAAAATATAATCGTTAGGTTAGGTTAGGTTAGATTAGGTTAGGTAAGGCTTAAAAAAATTGGTCAGTTGTTCTTAATTATTTAAAATAATTTTTTAATCTTTGTCCTGTTCTGTTTGCAAATCAATAGATCCACTCGACCTCTTGAATTCATGTGGCTGCTCGAAATTGGGTGCGTTCAACATGCTCATTCTGTTCTAGAAACTAACTAAAATGTTATTTCAAGCTTTGGTCGTTTAGTAACAATCCTAGGTTTGGTTGTTTTGAGACAGACAAATCCAAAAAAATTACTAGAACTTCGGTCTTTAATCGTTTTCCGTCCATAGTCCGTTTTCAGGCTTTGCTCCCAACTATGCTAAAAGGCTTTTCCTATAAAATATTGACTGTAATATATCATGAACCTATGATACAATGGCTTGGCTCCGAGCTAAGCCTAAGTCTTATCAACAATTTATTTAAGATGGATATGTAAGGGAACGTGAGAAAAGGCCAGGGTTTTGCTATTATTATATCAACACATTTTTAGCAAAAAATAAATCAAATTTTTATTAGGAGCATAGAGATTAATTTTCTTAACATGATGATATTAGAATTTGCTGAATGTCTGTCATGAGCATAGCGGCACTAGACGACAAATTTTTAAATGAAGAGAAAACGTTGTCATTAAATTCCAAGACAACCTTGACATTCAACAATTTGTTGATATCACCACGTGGGGAAAATTAAACTCAAGGTTTCTACTAAAGAAATATTTTATTTATCTTAGATAAAAAATTGTTTTGCTATTAAAACTGTAAAAACAATTTCCCTTCTCTCGTGATAACCGCACTCCTAACCTATGATTTTATATCTTAACATAATTTTTACCTGTAATTTAGAGATACCTGTGTTTAAAAGGCTTTTATTTAATAGTTGGTTTACATTCAATTTTAGGGTGTTATTAAAATACGAGTTTAGTTAAATAAATCTTTAAGATATTGTATTAAAAACTTTGTTATTGAATAGTAGTTAAATTAATATGATTTTACAAATATTTTACTGCCACTGTGTTATATTTATCACTTGGGTAATCTGTATTTAATTACGTTAATATATTTATGATAAGAAATATATATGGATTAAGAAATGGACCCCAATGTTTATAGAGGTAAAGAAAGTGAATGCCTTATTTTTTAGTAGAAAAAGAAATTATAACACAAAACTAGAAATATAAACATAAACTCCCAATCATTGTTAGCAAACCCAATTTGACGACTTTGACGCTGGGTCCACACACTTTCCAGAGTAACAACAATTTATAAAACAATATGCTCGCTAATATTTATTACTCGATTCTTCATGGCTCATTGAAAGAGAGTAAGTACTGTCTAATGAGACAGTAGACCACCTAGACGCAGATTGGAGGATTGCATTTTAATGGATCTGAAAGAATAAGGATCTAATGAGGTGTACTGGATTGAACTAGCTTATCATATGTATAGAGCGTAGTGAGATATACTGGATAGAACTAGCTCAAGATATGGCAAGTTTGGCATAGTTTTTTTTAAAAGTTCAGCTTCCTAATTCCACGGTATAGACTTATACCTATAACTCATTCATTTAATACAATTTATTGAAGAATTATTCTAGTTTTGTTATAATAAGCCCATTATTTATAGTTGTTGTTCATTTCTGACATGGAGGTGGACTTCGAATCGCGGCTGGATGATCTAAGTGGTTTTTTTTAAAATAAGTGTTTCTCTATTTTCTTTTACCACCAAGTGGCTGTTCACATACTCAAAATTATAATTTCCCTATTTTTGCTCTATGTGTGTACTAATCTTCTGATAGGCTTTAGGCTTTAGGACTTGGTGGAAAATCAACAGCACATGAGTTGCCATTAATCTACTTAAGATAGCTATTTGGGCATGCTTATCTAATAATCCTAGATGCTACTTATAAGCTATGCCATTAAACAATGAGAAATATATTTTCCAAAAAACTGCTTCAGTAAACAAACCTTCAAAGGTGTAATTTTGAGTTAGACTGGTCTGCAAATGACGAGGATATTTTTCAAATCCTGGCAAGGTCTACTGAGGGTGCTTTTCCTAAATGGTTTCCTACTCTCTTTCCTTGCCACTGAGGGTAGGCGACCTATAAAAAGTTTCATTTTTCATCCCTACCCCATTAGATTAATTTTTCATGTATGCGTATAGCCTGAACCTGTAGTAAAACGCTGTGCTAAACAAAATACTCTAAAAATATCCCAAGGAAATCTGCATAGCTCAGTGGTGGAAAATTTCCCCTCCAAACAAATGGTACTGAGATTGATTAGATTGATTACTGTGACCAGGTGCTCTGTCTATATATTTATTTTAAATATATATTTCGGAACACATTTCCTAGGTAACCATAATATATAAATTGGCTTTCTTGAAGTAACTGAAATGGTTATTTTTACATAGGCTGCTTTGTTTAACTACCTTTCCAGAATTATTCAAATTTATACTACAAGGATATATATGTTCAGATTATTGACTGTCAAAGCCAATAGGAAGAAACTATTAGGAAGACCTTGACGCTGATGAGAGGAAAAGATTAGAATGTACCTTAAAGTGATCGGGTGTAATGAGTTGGACTGGATAGAATTAGCTCAAGACAGGGGTAGGTTGTAAAGAGGTGGACTGGGTATGACTATCTCAAGATAGGGATAGGGTACAATGAGATGGACTGGATAGCATATAGAACTAGGTAAAGATAGGGATGGGGTTTAGTGATGTTTAATGAAAAGAGCCAGCTGGAGGCTACATGGAATGTTCTAATTAGGAGATTAGTGATACTAGACAACACTACTCGTCCAGAGGTTGAAAAGTGTTTAACTCTTCTGGGAACACGGCTCATCCTAGTCTAATCATTTCACTTCAGTATAATTGATCATGTGCGACATGAATGAAGTAGTTAGCCAACGTGGCAAAATCGTTCTTCTTTTAAAGAATTTTGAGAAATCTTTCTTCTTTTAAAGAATTTTGAAAAATCTTTCTTCTTTTGAAGAATTTTGAATAATCTTTCTTCTTTTGAAGGATTTTTAATTGAAAAAATATCGCGATTTGGATAAAGTTGAAATTAAGTGGCGATGCGCTAGCAGAAATTGTGGAGCATATTTAAACAAAAGGGTGAGTTTTTGTCTTGCCCTTTTTTTGCCTTATCTTGGCTTATTGCTTGCAACTAAGTATCTTAAGATTTTCAACATTGTTATGTTCTAGGTGATTCTGATGGTAGGGTCATAACAGAGTAATAACCACCACAGTCATGGGTCTATTGATGAGTGTACACTATATCGACGAAAGGTAAATGCTGTTACAAATTGTAAAGCCTTAAAAAACATTATTTAATAGTTTCTTAAGATCAATGGATCGTTTGTTAACGAAACTTCGAATCTACAGTTGAACGATGTAAAAAGCATTAGAAAATGTATGTATGACTCGAGAAGGTAGGTAATGGCCAAACTTCCAAATAACATCGATGAAGTTCACACTGCAGTTAATCAAATGTATCCGCTAACCAAGTGTAGTGAGAATTTTTTTCTTGTAATGAAATTGGGGGATGATTTTTTGATTTTTGGAAATTCTTAGAACCTCCTATTTTTAACGGATTCAATAGTTTCCAAAATATTTTTTTTTCAATCTATTCACTCTTAATGAATATTTAAATGAATCATATATCCCCTTGGTATTTTGCCTCTTGAAAAATAAAGAAGAAGCAACATACCTAAAATGTCTTAAGTCATTTGAGAACTTTGTTCAAAAGTTCAACGTCCCTTGCAACCTTGTGCAATCTTTGTAGACTTTTGAACAAGCCATTCAAAATGTTGTGTGAGTCATTTGGCCTAACATAAAGTTTTTGGGTTTCGTTTTCCCTTGAACTAAGCTTGGCCGAGCAAGGCTCAAGTGTTAGGCTTGTCCATAGATTACAAAGCTACAAACGAGGTTGGCCAGTGGATAATATGGTGTTCTGGTCTGCTTTTATTAGCTAGTAATGTTCTTGATATCTCTCTGGTTCATAAACATTGGAATGAGTTCGGCTATGATCATTATCGTACCTCAAATATTTCCTAGAGTAAGATTAAATTAGGGACGGGCTTTGTCACACCAGATACAGTTGCCCCATCGCTTCTTTGATGCTGAGTGAAAGCTCACAGCTGAGATCTGACGGCTTTGAAAAGCTACCAGACCAAATTATGTATCCCTATGCCGAACCATATGTTCTGCAAAAACATGTGTTTAGTAGCTGTCACTTCTGACAGTCAAAATTTAGGTATATACCTAAATGTTGACTGTCAGAAGTCAGCTGTGAACTGTCAGTCAGTACCAAAGAAGCCACGAGGCTACTTGTAGCTCAAGTTAGAGATTGGAGGGTGAACTTTTTTATGTGCAGCAGTTAACTTTTGATTTCCTAGTGCCATAGACTAAAGTACGCAAGTAAGTTAGGTTATCTATAATTAGGGTAGAATAATATAGTAAATTGTATCCGCATTGTTTTTAAAGGAAAGTGAGAACATGTTTTGCAACATCAAAAGGTATTCCAAGACAACTTTATTTATTGTACAAAGTACAGAGAGTTTTTATCAAAACGCAGTGACAGTTCAAACGTTTAGGTGTTTTTTGTATATATTCATATCAATATCTTTTTTAGATCTCAGCCACTTTTTTATGATACCGAAAAAATATAGGCCTTATAATAGAGTTCATACATCTACCTCATTAAGTATATTGTACAAATATTATTTACTATCCAAAGCAAACTGTATTAACGGTCATCTTTAAACAGAAATGAATATTAAATTTGAATGTATTGAATTAAATAAAATTTATGAAATTTTATTTATTTTCCAAATAGATATCAATAATATATCTACCATTATTCTATTTTAACCAAAACTTGAATACCTAATTAATATACTGGCAATTTTGTTTCAACAACACAACCTGATCAGCAATTGTTCTATCCTACTAAATACACTACTCGTTAATAGTAAATGTGTGTATGTATTGAAAAACAAAGAAACATAACTCGAACCTGAAATTGTATACAAAAGTCTGCACCAATTACGAACTCTCTATATCATGCTGTTTAGAAAGTTTTGTGATTGGATTTTGCATTCATTAAAAATAATTATTCAGCTAGCTGGGAAGCCCATTGTTAACTAGGTTTACTATTTGTGATTTGTATTTGATTTTTTTTTTCTCCATCCGGTTGGTGTCAAATTACATTATTACAGTGTGTTTATTCTCTTTATAACCTAAAACAGTTGATAGTGCTAGCATTTTGGTTCATTTAGCGGATTGTTCTGAAGTTCCCACTCTCTGTTTATAACGATACTGAAATAATTAATTATGATTAAAAATACAAAAACCATTTTATGTATCGATTATTCTTATGGGTAAATTAGATGATTATTTTTTTTTACAAACTCTTACATATTGGTGCCAATGTAAACTATAATTGGAAAGCAGATTGGAGCGTGTTTCAAATACCTTGGTATCCTTATTTGCGCTGATTAATTCATATGTATTATATCTCTATGTTTGATTAAAGAATATAGGAGTCTCTTTTAAATAGAATTTTTGTTTGCTTTGATAAAAGTTCCATTAATGCAATTTTCCAATATACTCATTGCCAAGAGAAAAATTAGTATTTTCTGAGAGATTAAACTTACAATAATCGTTTCTTTTAAATGATCAAATAACTCGATGAAAATAATTAATTAGATTGTTTTTTAAGAACTAATTATTAAGTAATATTTATAACTTAACCTACTTTATAGAGAGCTCCAAGTCTTTCACTTTCAAACTTTGTATGCACTAAATAGTTGAAAAGGTATTTCTGACTGGTATATAAACTTATTTTCTTATTAGTTTGGGCATTGAATTAAGTCACAATGCCTTTACAGCCATGTAAAGAATACTTAGCTCATGGACTCCACTAATCCATATATGAAGATCTTGGGGCAGTAATTTGATTAACCACAATAGTCATAACATTTGTGGTTAGTAATTGGTTCAATCATTTTTCTTTACATAGAGCAACAAAGATAGTTCTCAATCATTTTTGGGATATAGAAGTCGGGTGTAGTAAGTAGTGAAAGTAGAATCAATAAAATTCATAGTTAAATCAATTTTTATATACTTAAATATTAATATCTCAGAATTACTATTGTGTGACAAGGAAAATTATTGTCACGAGTCTTTCATATAGAAAAAGTCCTCAATAATTCACTCAATGTCTCATTAATTTGTTCACCATTGAGCTAGAAAGCGGAAATTTGGAAGAGTTGTTAATTATTGGTCATTAAGAAAAAATGCAACCTGAAAACTTTATTGGAGCACCCATAGTGTGGTAAAATGGGGTTATATAGAAATTGGGATACCAATTTATTCCTTTTTCCTTTTAGATATAAAAATAAAATTTTCCTTTTATCTACCTAATGGATTTACAATAAGTTCTGAAGACCAGGAAATAATCTCACAAATGATTCTGTCTACACGGTGAAAACACACTATGAGACAGAAGCTATTATGTAGAACTGACTGAATAATTAAATCATTTAATCTAGTGTTAGCATAACACTAGATTAAATGTACCATTAGTCATCGTCGTAATCAAATTTTCTCAACCTGTTCTCAGGTCAGTTTAGTAAAATTCCTCCACCTTCCACTATTATTCCTCTTTTAATTGGTTCGATTCTTCTCCTCTCGCTTGCACACTTTATTTTATCTGTTCCTTCCATCTCTTTATTGCGGTGTTTTTCCAACATAATTAATTTCCATCATTCTATTAATCATCCTCTCCTTCTCCATCCTTATTATATGACTATACTATCTTAGTCTTCCTTACTCTAATATCTAATGTACTTCCTGTACCTACAATATTTCCCGGACCATTATTAATTATAATTTAAACTTTTTAAACATTTTAAATATTTTCTGTCTATCTGGATGCTTGTTCCACAAGAATTGTCACTGCCTCTACTTCAAAATGTAACCACATTGGCAAGGACATTAATTAAACTTAACCAAAAGATGAATGGGCATGATATTTCTTTTTGGCTAGTTTATTTCAGTATGGAAGCAGCTCAAATATGTGTATGTTGGTCCCACGATAAATGTCAAACACGTGAACAAATTTTAACATTTGGCAGGAATATTATTTGAATAGAAAGTGATTTTGTAAATTGTTTTTCAATCTGGTCGTCCATTTCACGTTGGTGATTGCTTGATTGATATTTAGTTCAATCGCTTATTTTAAGTTATATTATTTATAAAAATCATATGCCATCTATCTACTAGCTTAATCCATGTACAGACTATTGAGCTTTTTCCATAGAATAAAAGCCCCCCCAACTAACCCCCCTCCCCACAAACATGTTCTATAGTTTGTATGGGACTCATAGCACAGAATAGTTTTTACACGACTGGCGCGTTAGCCAACTACGCCACCGAGGCGGGTGTAAACTATAAATATATTGGGTATTTAATTATATATGTAAGAAGGTTAAATGGGTAAGATAGAATAAAAGTGTTAAAAAGGGGGGGATATAAATAATAAAATTCCGGCTTTCTTGGGTCGTTTATATTTCTTCATATTTTGGTTTTTAATTAATGAAAAAAAAAGAATTCCAAATTTTTAAATTCCAACTTCAAGGTGCACAAATATGTGCACAGGGACTATAATTTTAAAATTTCATACCTCTGGGTGCAGACAGACACACAGATTCTTAATTATGTTAAATTGGTTAAGAATGTGTATGCCTAAAAATTTGTTTTCTAGAGATTCATCTATCATTACTTTGAGTTATCCTTGAAATTCAGTTTTCCATTTCTTATTTCAATAGTTAATTAAAAATACAGTTACAAGAAAATAATATCCAAAGTCCCTCTGTCCTTAAAAAAAAACCTTGTTATAAAAACTTGATCGCTACAGACTAGAAGTTTATATTTTAGGAACCCGCTATTAAGTTCAAAATGTATTAAAAACGGATCTTTATAATGTTCATTTGTTTTTAAATATATTTTTCACTCAATAAGATATATGAAAGTATAAAGACCTGTTTCAGTGATTGCATGGTCTGAGGTGTCCCTCTCGTATTAGACTATAATACTGACGACGGGGAGATCGGGGTTCGAGTCCCAGTTGGGTGAACTGAGGGTGTTTTTTCTTAAATAATTTTCTAATCTATCTTAACTCAAATGTTGGTATACCTACTCTACATTCAACCTACCTTTTCCTTAACTCATTAAGATAATTATCAGTACATATGCCAATAACATGAACAGACACGATGCTTAAAAATAAGCGTATACAGACACTTTAAAAAAAATTAAAACCATATAAAAAATTATTCAGGTTCACAACTAAATCATATATATCAGATTTTCCCTCATTATTATTCTTTACATTCTTACACAATAATCTTTGAATGTATAAACGCCTAAACAATAACTCGTGATAAAGTTAACCAAAGGATATACGGTTGGTGTATATTTGAATCGGAGCAAATTTCTCACTAATATAAAGCCATCGGTCTTTTACAATGGACTGGTTACTTATTTGTATATATAAAGTATAAATTTTAAAGAATTGGCTTTTAGAAAATATAAATTTTTCTAGCATTGGACAACGATAACAATTTACTATATTATTAAATTTATCTAATATGCTTTTACAATAAATGATGAAATTGACAACTACTCATTACATGACTTGATGTATAAACACGTGAAGGTAAATCTAATAAATTTCCTTTCAAAATTGGACTCTATATTTAGGACCACAGTCAAACCAAACAATGGTACTTATATAAAAAAAATATCTGCTTTGATATGATGGTGAATGCTCACAATGGAGGGTGGGAGGATTTGAACCCGGCACGGTTTCAAGAGCCTTTGTAAGCTCTCCTTTGCTGCCCCCTGGCCTTTCCTTCCCCTCTTGAATATAATAACCACGCTGGGCTTTGGTTGCTCTACAGAATAATAGCCCAAAGGTAGAAGATCAAACCAAAAGTACAAGTAAGACCTTATTAATATTATTTTTTTGGTGTAATGGCTTGTTTGAGCCCTATTAATTAATTTTCCATTGAGTTCTTATTTTACAAAATGAAACAGCTAATAATAATTTACAGGTTATGCCATCTATATATCCACATGTTTATAATATTGATAGAAAAACATAATTTTATTACAAGGTTAAGTGTGTACTCAAAGGTGTACTTTTTTTAGCTGCGTATTAGTAACCAACCAGGTTATACAAATTTATTTGTATTCAAATGTATTTATATTTTAATCTGTCGAAATTAAGTTGTAACACCTTGTCTTACATTTAACTGATTTAACTGATTTATTTAAAACTATTTTAAATTTTAAATAAGTAGATACTAGCTACTATGGAGTGGAGGAGGCTACATAATGATGAGTTACATAATCTGTACTCATCACAAGCTATTGTTAAGTAAATCGATTCGCGTTGTTTACGGTGGGCAGTATATGCAGGAAAAATGGGAGAAATCTAGAATCTTGTTCAGGGTACTGACTGGCAAACCTAATGGGAAGATACAATTGGGAAGACATAAATGCGGATGGAGGGATAGCATTAGAATGGACCTGAAAGAAATGGGATATAATGAGGTGGACTGGATGGAACTAGATACAGATAGGGATAGGGTGTGATTAGGTGGACTGGATAAAACCACCTCAAGATAGGGATAGGGTGTCGTATAATAAATAAGTAATATAAGTATTAATAAAATAACAATACAACAATCCTATTTTAAAAATCAAACAAAGTATTATCAAATTAAATCAACCAAACTAAAAATAATTGTCTAATAAATCTTAACATGTTTCATCTCATTAATCACACTATCTAAAAATAATTTATAAAACATGGTTATTTAAATTACATAAATACAAACAATTTATTTTTAAAAATTTCCCCCCTCACACACACACACACACACACACAAACATTAATCTATTTCTATTTCACAAAAACTCAAGACAAAACCTGAGGGCTATTTTTACTAAATGGTTTCCCACTCTCCATTCAAGCATATTGTAGCATATTGATTATAAAATGCCTCCTTCTTTATTGCTATTCCATTATAGTAATATCATATATTCGTATAATCTGAACAGGTGTTAGGACAAGAAATAAAAATAATCCTAGATCCTGGTTTTATCACACAAGCTCATAAATAATTAGAATTAGGGTTAGGTATTGAAAGAATAATTCAAAATAAATTCACTGCTTAAGTGTGAAGAGAAAATCACATTGGCCTAAAATACTTCTTGAAGTCATGGTCAGGATTCTAACCCTAAATTTTACGTCGGAATCATCCATATTTCAAAGTGATTCTTAAGTTAACTTCATCCCAGTAAATATTCCTCCTCCTTAAGGGATCCAAGCAAATGGCAACTACAAGGATTCAAAACAATTAAACAAATCCTAAATAATGTTTTAAATATGAAGTAGTGATTCTGTTAAAACATAACTTGATCCGTTCGAGGAAGGATATATGTGTGTGTGTATATATATATCTTTCTAATCATTTATTTTGATCTTAGAACCATGACATTTCTTGTGAAATATCACAGAGGTCTCTTTCATACATTTTGTCAATATTTTAAAAAAAATTATGGTTATTAATCGTCAAGTGAAACATTGATACCTTTTACATACATTTTGGGATGAGACATATTTTGAAGTAGCGAACCATTACTTAATGAACGCAGAGTTTCTGAACAACTGTAATTCATCTTAAAGCCCTCCAACAGTCAGTTATTTTATTTATTTGATAATCACAATCCCCTTCAATTAAATACCCATTAAATAATTTTTCCAATTTATCCCTATTATATCTTTAATTAAAGAATAGACTAAAGATAAGGAAGTTTACAAAGAATAAATGAAGAGTTAAAACTTGGAGATGGGATGGTTAAGGAACTTTAAGGTGTCGTATATGAAAAATTGTCAATAATATATCTGGCTGAGATTCAAACCTTGACCCTTAAATCAAACGCAATTCATTTTTTTTTTTTCAAAACTGACCCCTTTATTCCTTGTGATGATTGGTTGGTTAGACTTAGCTGCCTAAAAGTTAGAAGGAAGAAAAGGCCAATGGAGCGAAGAATTGAATTCACGTGATATTCAGATAAAAAGAAGAAATACACTTAAATAGACTCAATTGTCTTTTGGAACACCTAACGTCATTGTGTTCTTGGCGTCATTGTTTGGAAGAGGTAATGTCTCAAAACCAGATAGAGTAGAAAGAGAAGACCATAAAACGGGTACAAAACGGTTTTCCAGAATCAACACTATAACAATCAAGCTATGTAACTTACATTCTTTCCCTTATAAAAAAAAAATTCTCTCACTGCAACATTTTAGTTTTGTCAGTAGTGGTACGATTGTGGCTTTGAAACAGAGCAGAACTCTATTGTAAAATAATCCATGAAGTGTAACAACGGTAATAAATGCTGTCCTTTGATAATCGAACATTGGAATTATGCGTCTCAGTTGCCGCTAAGCTGAAATCGATCAGCATAGAGGCTTTTTTTTTACAATGAAAATATTATAATCTTTAGATTTAAGATAGGGTTGTTAGGTGCCTACATACATATAGAATTGATAAACCAATTTATTGATTATTGGTTAGCCTTGTACAGTCCATGTCATATGATGATTGGAAAACTAAAATCTTATTGGTATTTTTGTGTGGATTTGCAATGGTGAGGGTTTCAATTGTCAAGTGTATTACCAATTTAAACAGAGATGGTCTAAATTGGTGCTCTTTGTCTAAAAGTGCTCACTTCAGGACCCAATATTCTTGGGTTCAAACATAACCGGGAGTGATGGATTTTTATTTAGTCGTAAAAATCTGTAGCACAACCTCCTTCGGAGAGGAAGTTAAGCCGTTGATCCCATGTTGATTGTGACACGTAAAATAACACTGGAAGTTATGTGTGAATAAATACGTTTCACAGCAAATATTGTAGGTACTTTCACTCTAGCTCAGAGAAATTATGGTTTGCTGATATAATCAGATGGTCTAGAAAGTGAACGTTAAATACCTTAAACAAATAAATAATGAAATAGACTAAAAATTAGTTTTTATAAAAGGCACATCCTTAATTTAAAAAATCAGCTAATTTTCTAGAGGGGTGTGCTCTTTTATTACTGTTACTTTAAACGATGAGCTCTACTGCGGATATGTATGTTACATTTTATGAAATATAATACTGACCTCTAAATATACACACAATTTTGCGTCTATAGAACTTCATCTTTAAATCAAAAACAATAAAAGAATTTGTCTCGTGTATACGGTTTATGCATATATCAAGGGTACAAGGAAAATTGGTGTGGAATCCAATTTAAACTCAAATAAGGTTTGTGCTGCCATCTTTTAGAATTTAGACAATCATAAGACCTTAATAAATCATTTTATATTATGGTTATAAGAGCTATTTTTCATACTAGAATTAATCTATACATAGTATTTATATAACCTCCTCCCCTCTCAATAACACTTGATCACTTTTGTACCAAATAATATGTAAAATTTTGGTTTTCGTTCACCATAAGTTACCTATCATAATGTAAGGTAGGAAGATATACATTTAGATAGATCAAATTGAAGGTAGGAGGTTTTTTAAGTTACGCCATTCTTTTTCGACTTGGCAGTTAAGTCTTTAATAACCATACAAAATTGTCAAACGCAGGAGTAGAAAAATTATTTACTTCTTCTTAGTAAGGACTCGGCCAACTTCAATGACTTGCTTTGTTTGTCAAAAATCAAAGACTTCATTCTCGCAAAAGACAGGAATGCGAATGACTTCAGTCTGGGTTTATATTCCCTCTAATGTGCATAGATATTGTTCTTTTAATACATGATTCTACACCCTTCCTCTTGTCAAATATGGCTACAATTCCTTTAACTTCATACCTCCTCATCTCTAGCCCATTAAAATATGAGTTAATAAAACGGATAAAGAACCACAGTGACAGATAAAGAAAGACAACAATTACGAAAATGCCAGAAATTAAATAATAGTATATTGTTTATGTATCATAAGGGCCCTGGCCCTGTCGAATGCAAGTCTAAAACCTATTTTGTGTGATGGTGGGTGGGAGGGACAAAGGCGTGGCCTGGCTTCACAACCGACCAAAGTATTCTTCCGTACCAACAAGAAAAGATGGATCACGGAAACCGTCGGTTGCGCTAGTTACCTGACAGGTCTAGCAGAAAGAACATTATTTTGGAAATACCAGTTAGTTCGAGAACGAGTGAAATTTTTATGTTAAATATTTTCAACACCCCCTCTAAGATAATGCATAAATGTTTAATAATTGTTACATTTTCTTATTTTTTTGTTATGAAGCCGAAAGTTTTCTATTTAAAAATATCAGTTTTATCGATATTGGATCACTGGTAATATTATAGATGTGGTGTGTATATAAAGAGTATAAATTAATCAAAATGCTTTTATTCTTAAACAAATGGTTTGCGAAAATAAAATTGCAAAATAATAAAATAAATCTTGAAAATAGCCGTTTGTTCTCATGGGTCTATATTTCCACGCCAAATGAAAAGGGCCAATCGTCTTAATTCTACTATATTGGGGGGTGCAATTACTTTAAAACAACATCCTTTTATCCTATCCCTTGTATTAAATCATCTACAGCCATGGTGATAAACGTAGTAAATAATTAAGCTATTCATGCTTTCATTCTATCATGATTGTGATCACTGACATAGAAACAAGAAACACAATAATAATAATAATTATATTTATGAAACTCCTTTACGTGTTTTTTTAAGTGAACTCGTGCATGAAGCTAACATGACGTCAAACGG
The DNA here is from genome assembly GCA_902155825.1 of Timema genevievae. Classification (NCBI taxonomy): domain Eukaryota; kingdom Metazoa; phylum Arthropoda; class Insecta; order Phasmatodea; family Timematidae; genus Timema; species Timema genevievae. The sequence goes on along the minus strand of CABFWO010000154.1, from coordinate 428,434 downwards.
ATATATCTTCTTCCTTCCTTTCTCTGGACCCAGCTTCCGGACTATTTCCGTCGTTCTGAGGAATCATTGGAAGAAAACAACTACTACATACTGGTCGTGGAACTTTGAAGAAAAAAAAAATCGTTTAAGTTAACTTTATTTCTTGTTCCAAACAGAGGGTTTTTAGTATGTCATAGCGACTGTTCAGACGTTTGGGAAATTTCTTTGCATAAATAAAGTATTTCTTTATTTTATCACCACATAACCCATTCAGGCTGTACGCTTGTGTATTAAGGCGATTGGGTCTTTTAATTTGGTGTGGAAATGCAGAGCAATGGGAACAAACTGTTATCTTTAAGTATTTTTATTGTTTTGCCTTTTTCTTTTCGGAAAAGGTTAGTTCAAGAATGGAAACATGTATATTAATTAAGCTATACTTTTTATATACATACCTATATAATTTTAACAGTTATCAAATATCGATAAAATTGCCAATTTTCAATAGAAAACTGCCGGCTGTATAACAAAAAATAAGAAAATGTAACACCTAGTGAACATTGATAAACTATCTTAGAAGAGGTGGTGAAAATATTAACATAAAAATCTCACTCGTTCTCGAGAAAACTGATATTTTCAAACGCATGATTTTTACGTAAGACCTGTACTGTAGCTAGCGCCATCTACAGTTTCCGTGATCCATCTGTTCTTGTTGGCGAAGAAGGATAGTTTGTTCATTTGTGAAAACACGCCACGCCTTTCAGACAGACACCCACTATCGCACAAAATAGGATTTAGACTTGCACTCGACAGGGCCAAGGGCCTTAATTGCGTTATAATTTTAAGGATTTGGAAGCTTATATTTAAAGAAGTCCACCCACATTTGTGTTGAAGGAAAGTGGAATATATTTTTTAAACACCCCAAGTACACCCGATCAAGATTCGAACCTCAATCTCCGCTTCATTGACAATCTCGTCTACTGCGAGATTAACGCGTTTGACCTTGGGGCTACTAAAGTGGGTATTGTTAGTATTAGTCCAACATCTTAGCACAGTCGGTAGAGTGTCTGTCTACTGAGGTAGGGGTCATAGGTTCGATTTACTTTGTGAAATACAAATTTTTACTGTCCGAGGGGTGTAGGGGGGTGTGTTTGCTCTTGATTTTGGTAAGTTTACAAGTCGTGTGCTGAAATAATCATTCGGTTTAGGAATTGCACGTCAATTACCTCAAATAGAAGAAACAAGTTTGCAATATGTTTTTTATATTTTTATTGTTTACAAAAGGGGCGTTAGCACTTTCTACGCATTATAAAAGGAGCTATAGATTTAATGAAACAATGGTTGTTTTCTCAAACAACTAAAATCAGAGGTGGTATGCAAGAACGAGTCTGAATAATTTTTATTATCCAATGTTGTTTTGGTTCTACTGATGATTTGGCGTGATTAAATGCTCATTTTTTATAAAGATGTAGTGTATTATAGATTAATGTGTGAAATTATCTCTTAAAGAAAAGTGGGTCGTGATAATATTTCAAAAAATAAACTTCAGACACTGAGTGAAGCTTTAGTGTCTAGTTAGTGTTTGATGATAAAACTAAACTAGCACTCAAACAACACTCATTTAGGTGCTTTTATTCTACTTTAAGATTCCACTAACTCTACACTAGCACTAAAAAAAATAAACCCAGCCACTCTAAAAATTCTTTCCTACAGTTCTGAAACTCCATAAACTCTACACTAGCACTCAAACAGCACTCATTCTCTTTCTTAAACAACTGTCTTAAAACTAAACAACTCTACACTAGCACTTAAACAACACTCATTCACGTTCTTAAACAACTGTCTTAAAACTAAACCAACTCTACACTAGCACTTAAACAACACTCATTCACGTTCTTTCATACTGCTTTAAGATTCCACTAACTCAACACAAATACTCAATAAAACACCCATCCCTGTTCTTATATACTCTACTAAAACTCCACTAGCTCCACACTAGCACTCAACCATAATTCTCATTCTCAAACACTGTCCTAAGACTCCAATAAATCTTCACTAGCACTACAAATTCAATCAGCCTAGGACTTGCATACTACCCCCAAAACTTCTACTCTACAGGAAATGTGTGTCAAGTGAAAATGCTCCATGTGATATTAAATTGAGTAGACCTAAATTTATTTCTTAGATACTTGCTTTGTATCTCAAGAACTTGGGGCATGGTAAACTGTAGGAAGCAGAGGAAATACGTGTCTCGTATCACGTGACTTGACATTACGTGACGTGACGTGACGCGTCTGTACCGCGGAATCGGAAATCCCCCTTTCTGTTTGTTCTCTTTCCGCCCTGGAGATTCATTTGTTTCTAACTTGACTGTTTCAATGTTCTCGTTGTTCTACATGTGTCGCGAAATGTGTCGCATAAAACAAAAGACATTAAATGGTCTGATAATATCAAAAAAACCGGTTCAGTGTATGTGTGGGATGGACGTCAGAACCATAGTAATAGTTTGATTTTTCACTATCTGAGAGATTAGGCTTTGAATCCCAGAACAATACAATAGGAGTGTACTTTTCCCCAAAAAGTTTTTCCTTCTACCTGCACCCAAATACGGTTAAATTTCTTATAATTTCTGCTGTTTTAATCCATACCCCAATAGTTTAATGAAATTAGGGTAGTAATATGAAGATAAAGAACTAAATGTTTGGTCAAGCGGATATTTGCCTTCACAGAGATCAAGCTTCAATCTTCATCAGATGGATTTATAATTTTTTATTACCTCTATGGCCTACTACGCTTATTACTGACTGTACATATTTTTGCGAATACAACAATTAAATGGGTATAAAGGAAGAAGGTAAAATTAAAAAGAAGTGTTGCTTAAATTTGCTTGGATCTAGAGTGAGAAGTTGTAAGTAAAGAATCTATCACTTCACCTGACTGGTATTTAAGCCCTATTCACTTTTTACTTTCTCTCTATCTTACAGGTAAAGTATGGTGATCGTCAAAAAAATCGAACTCGAGATTTTGATGAATTTTGACGTTTCATGACTTCCTGAATCCGAAAAAGTGGTTTTTGAATTTCTGTCTGTCTGTCTGTCTGTCTGTCTGTCTGTACCTCCAACTAGAGCCTAAACTATTTTACCGATTGAGCTGAAACTTGATATCTAGGGTTTTCATAGGGTTGCCCCGAGGGGTTTTTGGAATTGGATATCTACCCCTAAAATTAAGGGTAGTTTACTGAAGGGAAAAAAGAGAAAAAGTCGATTTTCTCAAAATCGGCTCTAACGATTTTGATTAAATTTCATTTATGAACATTAATAAATATTCCAAACAAAATGGCTACTCTCAATATTTCGGCAAAATGGCTTTAAGGGCTCCGGTCTGATGCGTAAATTAACATTTTTTATAATAGCTCCGAAACTATTTGAGATATGAAATTACTTAGCATTACAAATATGTATATATATTTATAATACAAATATTTTATTCGAAACATATTTTTATAAAATCAATAATTTTCAATCTATACGCAATTATATATATATTTTTAGCTTTTTGGACATTAAAGCTTAAGTATTGCGATCGTAAAAAAAACTAACCTGAAATGTTGATGGATGTCGACGTCTCATGACCCCCCGAACCCTAAAAAATAGTCTTTGCAATGCCGTCTGTCTGTGTGTCTATAAAAACTTAAAATTAAGGGTAGTTTACTGAAGGGCGAAAAGAGAAAAATTTGGTTTTCTCAAAATCTGCTCAAACGATTTTGATTAAAATTCGTATCTAGTCGTTGATTAAGATTATAAATAAACTGGCTATTTTCATTTTTCTATGAAAATGATTTTTAGGGTACATTACAGAAGCGTTAATTTCCGTATCTCCACAACTATTGGAGAAACTAAACAACTTATCATTGCAAAATTCTAGGACTATTAGAAATAAAAAAACTTTTATTTGACATATATTTTTATAAAAGCAGCAGTTTCTGAGATATTTGCAAATATATTAATACAATTTTGTGAGCTTTAGTTGTACACATATACTACTTAAGTCTTAACGCAATAATTCTCTGTTTGAAATGTTCTAAGGTGGACAAAGATGCGCCTCTTTTCTCATTGATTCTATATCATTGTATATCATTTTATGCGTGTTCTTATGTGGAGTGGTGATGATACAATGTACATTATTCCGTTCAGAAATCTTACGAGTTTATAGAAAGAGAGAGAAAGTCTGTGCGGTGCGCCGTACCATTTATTTCAAAGACAATACAATAAAACTCATGATTGATGCCTTAGTTAACGGAATCAACGATTAGTGTATCAATATACTCCATTCACGTTAGGAATTACTCTCTGAAAGGTCTTTCTTCCTATCAATATCCTAATATATAATAGCTTTCTGGTATGGAAAAAGGCCTTTCAGAAACCAATTCATAAGGTGAACAGACTTTATCTAGTTTGGCTGGGCTTCCGTAGCTTGGTTTGGTATCATTAACAAGATTTATTAAATGAAAGTATATAATATTTTTACTAACTTTATTATTATTAACTTGGAGTTGAGGAGATTGACATGGATGATATTTCATTTTCTTAACTTTGGGTGAGTTTGGGAAATCCACTTTTACCGATCTCAGCTGACACTCTAATTAAACACTTAGGGTCAACGACAATCCTGAAGCCTTATATACCAAGACATACTAATCATCCATATTCTCATATATTTCTCTAAATTTATACAATATTAGTCCTAAACATGTTCGCAGTTATGAAATTCTTAATCTTAAATCTGAATCTTGTTAGGATTTGAATTATATTCGAATTTACATCTCTTAGTAACTGAAAGATTCGTAATTGATTAGAACTACTTACTTTATTGCATTAGTAGCTCTAAAGTTCATTGCCTCACTTACAAAAGTACGCTGTCACCTATCCCTATCTTGAGCTAATTATATCCAGTATATCTCCTTTCACACTATTCTTATCTTGAGCTTGTTAAATTCTATATATCTCAGTACACCCTGTACCTATCTTGAGCTAGCTATATCCATTCTCCACTATCACAACATTTCAATATAAAGAAATAGTTCAATCCAGTTCATCTCATTTCATCCAATACCTATCCATATCTAGTTCTACCCAGTCAACCTCATTACACGCTATCTCTTTCAGGTTCATTATAATTCTGTTTCTAGCTATCAGATAGAAATAGATCTTTTAAGATTCTAATTAAATGGAAATCAATTTAAAGCTCAAATTTAAAAGTTTGTCGTTGAATAACTGAACTTTATAAAATAAATGGTATGGTGCACCACACAGACTTTCTCTCTCCTTTGTCTTACTATCCCTTACGAAGGGAAATTTGGGGAAAATGGGGTTACAAAATAATGAAATAAAAAAGATTAATACTGGGTACACAAGGGTCAACACTTTGTATTAAAATTTCAATTTCTGGTTAAAATTTTAACATTTTATAATGTGTTGCACATCTTCAAGTCATCGCATTCATATTTAATTATCCGTTTATACATTTTGACCAATAAAAAATGTAAATATTGACTATTGAGTCTAAAATGGAGATAGATCATTGCTGTGCAAACATTTCTCTTAAGAGTTTTAAGGAAAAATAACATACTTTTTTTAGATGCTTACTTCTATTTAATTACTCTATGGCATTGGAGAATTATTGCGTTAAGATTTAAGTAGTATATGTTTACAACTAAAGCTCACAAAATTGTATTAATATATTGGCAAATATCTCAGAAAATGTTGCTTTTATAAAAATATATGTCAAATAAAAGTGTTTTATTTCTAATAGTCCTACAATTTGGTAATGATAAGTTGTTTAGTTTCTCAAATAGTTGTGGAGATACGGAAATCAACGCTTCTGTAAAGTACCTTAAATATCATAATTTTCATAGGAAAATGAAAATAGCCAGTTTATTTATAATCTTAATCAACGCCTAGATACGAATTTTAATCAATATCGTATAAGCAGATTTTGAGAACCTATTTTTTCTCTTTTCGCCCTTTAAAAAACAACTCTTAATTTAAAGTTTTAATAGACACACAGACAGACGGCATTGCAAAGACTATTTTTTAGGGTTCGGGGGGTCATGAGACATCGACATCCATCAACATTTAAGGTTAGTTTTTTTTAAGGTCGCAATAAAACTTTAATGTCCAAAAAGTTAAAAAATATATATAATTGCGTATAGATTGAAAGTTATTGATTTTATAATAATATGTTTCATATAAAATATTTGTATTATAAATAAATAAACATATTTATAATGCTAAGTAATTTCATATCTCAAATAGTTTCGGAGCTATTATAAAAAATGTTAATTAACGCATCACACCGGAGCCCTTAAAGCCATTTTGCCGAAATGTTGATGGTAGCCATTTTGTTTGGAATATTTATTAATTTTTATAAATGAAATTTAATCAAAATCGTTAAAGCCAATTTTGAGAAAATTGACTTTGTCTCTTTTTTCCCCTCAGTAAACTACCCTTAATTTTTGGGGTAGATATCCAATTCCAAAAATCCCTCGGGGCAACCTTATGAAAACCCTAGATATCAAGATTAGCTCAATCGGTAAAATAGTTTAGGCTCTAGTTGGAGGTATAGACAGACAGACAGAGGAAATTCAAAAACCACTTTTTCAGATTCAGGAAGTCATGAAACGTCAAGATTCATCAAAATCTCGAGCTCGATTTTTTTGACGATCACCATACTTTCTCTACCTGTAAGATAGAGAGAAAGTAAAAATAGGGAGCTAAAATTTTACAAACGTTAAGAAAAGAATAACTTATTAAGTGATAGAAAATTTAAATTTTGCAGGTAGTTGCAGGTACAAATCTTTTTCTTGGAAACAAAAATTTAATTTTTGCTCATAGTTTTTCTGATATTTATTTTTTAAACATTTGTATAATATATTTTCAAATCTTATGATGCCTCTACAACACGGAATCCGTTGGTTTCTGCACTAAGTTTATAGGCTGTCTAATGTCTCGTTTCAAAGATTGTTTTTAGAATTCATTGTTTGACCTAATATCTTGCTATTGTAAAAGAAGAAACCATATAGGCCTAAAGAATGCAGCTCGATGTTTAAAATGTTAACTCAACATAATTTTGATATTTGTCTGTCCACATGAATTATTCGAACACAAGCAAACATCATATAGATATAAAATTTGTAAGCTGATAGATATTGAGATGATTTTTCTCCAGAAAAGTCAACAAACTTAAAAGTCTAAATGGCAGATTCAAAATAGTGGATTGAATGAGGACAGATATTTTTAAACTGAATATATTCTTTTGTAAAGTGTTAACTGTCTAGTTATTATAGGATTTCAATTTTTTTTAACTCTTTAACATCCAATTATTTATACTGTGTCACGCTTATTTCTTTTTTACTAACATCAAACTGCAAGAGTTCAAATTAAAGTGTATAGAGAAGTTATACTTATAACTTAGCCTTAAAAATAAATGCTAGCTTTTAACACATATTTAGATGATATCTCTATTTTGACATTGTGTTTTAAGTCAACCCTCTTTTCAGGTTTTGCTACATAATTTAAGCTTTTTTTTGTGCCATATCTTACTATTTAGGTTATATGATTATAGTTATTAAAATAATTACTCTAATAGGTTAGGGACGGGGGGGAAGGAATAATCTTAGATGCTATACGTATGAAGCTGAAGGGAAGGATAGTGGAAAACTATTTTAGTGAAAAAATAACTCACTAAACCCAACCGGGATTCAAACTTTGATCTCCCCATTACTAGCAGATGATTCTAACACGACATTGACGTCTTAGACCAATCATCCACTGAAGTTTTTTTGAGATATAGTTGATGAAAAGACCTGTCAAGACTTCTTTAAAACGTCAATTTACCCCTTAACCTACTTGCTTACTCATGAGTGAAACAGCGTTATTCCACTTGGACAGAACCCGTTCAAGGGGGAGGTTTTCACAGGTCTGCTAGGTAAAGGTCACTAGATACCAACTCTGTAGTAACGCCATATTAACCCCACCCCACCCCCCTCAACCCTCAGTTGGAAAATCATTAAAGCCACACTTTAGAACCCCAATAACTCGTTTAAATATTCGAACCCAGTAGCTCCCAAGGGCTGCGTTTGATAAAATATTTAACATGGATGAAATAACTAAATTACCCTCATATTTGAAATCTGGCGAGAAAATGTGGTTATACATAATTAAATTTTAATGAAATGAAAGTGTATGAGAAGTAAAACAAAATTAATAATAAAAAAAAGGTGGTAGGTTTTTAATTCCACATCGTATTCATGGCTGAATGAGTCTGAATCGGTTGATTTAACGCTCAGGAAACCAGAAACTTGGCTAATAACATTATTGTCGCGCAAAGTGTGCCTCTGATTTGTAATTTATTTTTTGACACTTCAAATTGTATTAAATTAATGTTAGCGGTGAAATATAAAAAAAAGAATACTTTTAAAAATGTTAATTAGGTTAAATAAAATTATCGAGCTAACGTTCTCTTCATATTCTCATTTGGAAATCACCCATTAATGAGCTTTAAAATAAGTTGTCAAACTTGTCATTGGTGATTAGTAGGTCAGGCTTTGAATCTCACCTAGGTATATGTATGGTGAGTTTCCTATATTGTTGTGATTAATACACGTCTTGACCCACCTCGGTGGCGTGGTTGGCTAACGCGTTAGCTTCATGTTGAGCTAGACCACCGAAGACGGGGAGATCGAGGTTCGAATCTCGGTCGGCTGAACTGGGTGTGGCTTTTCCTAAATTGTTTTCCACTCTCCTTCCACGCAAATGTTGGTTCACTTCCTCTAAATTCAACCTTTCCAATTCATAATCCATTAGTGTAATTAGTACTTAAGGGTATAAACCCAAACGGGTAGTAAGACGCGGTGCTAAATAAATAAATAATAATAATACACGTCTTGTCAGAGGTGGTGCGCGTTATGATGTCCTTTATTTAATGTTGCTAATGTCTTAATCTGAATAATTTATCAATTAAATTTTACCATGTTTATGTATGTTACATGAACATCGTCCCGGCACAGATTTATCTGATTGCCAAACCCTTCCTTCACCTCTGATAAGACGTGTATTAATCACAACTTGTGAATGTGAGGAATGCCAGGCCTCCACCGTGGTTCGGATCCCACGTTAAACTGTAGGTCCTACATTTCATCTCACAATCACTCTACCATTACACATTAGCGTAAGAGCGTATAACCCGAACGGGTAGTAAGACGGGGTGCTAACAAGAATAATAGTAATAATAATACATGAATAATACGTTAAAATAGCTCGGTATTATCAGCGGATTCACGTAACTACGGTAGAACTAGGAACGTATTACCCACGAATGAGGTGGGGGGAACTTACAGCACTAATTATATATTTAAGTATTGATTTTAACATAAAGTTGGAGGAGGTTACATATTGATGAGTTACATATCCTGTTATACTCACCAGATATTTTATATGTAATCATATAACAATAACCTTAAGTTGGCCTCACATCAAGACAGCAGAAAGCAACACGTATCGTGCACTATTGTCACATTTATGACTCGGATGAGTATTAATCTGACAGGTTGCATGGATTATAACTATTACCAGATACTATACTGGTTGTTCTAGAGCACGGATGGGAATCTGGTGGCCTTAAGGTCACATGTGGACCTTTAAGGTTTTTTATAGGGCCATTTAGCAGACTTTGTCAGTTTCTATCATCTTTTAAGTTAAATATTCTCAAACGGCGTGTATTTTAATAAATTGAAATAAAAAAAATGCTATCTTTAAGAGGCTCATGTACAAACAATTTTGCTGCACTTATCGATCTTTCTACACATCAATTTATCTTTCAATATACGGTTGAAGCACTATTGTTTTAACTTTACATCCATTACTGTTTCCAGCCTATGGTTGGGATTCGTTTTTTAATCAAGCCTTATATATTTTTCCAGTACTGGCTTACTAGGCCTGTCGTAGCTTCATATGCCTTATAATCCAACTTTAGACTAAAACAGGCCCAAAATCCAACCCACAGCCGTTAATTTATCACTATGAAAGGGTAAACCCAGATTTTCCCATATAACTAATCGAACACGCGACCCTTAGCTCAGTAGACAGACACGCTACTGACTGAGCTAGGGTGTCAGGTTAAAGCAGTAAATTACTTAGGAACAATTTAATGTATATAAATATTGCGGCCATATGAGCCATCCCTGAAGTGGCATGCGCCCTTTATAATGGCAAAAATTTTCCCCGTCCAATTTCTAGAAAATAAGTTTAAATATTTTTATATTAAGTTCAATAGCTTTAAAATCCTAGATTTATAATTATATTTAGTATAAGTTAAAAATTTTTGGGGGTGAAAGTGTGGGGGGTAGGAGGGGATATAGACCCCCCATAGCCATCTCTCAAACCCCCCAATCCATTTCCCTGGCTACGTTCCTGTAATTGAACATCACCCGTCAGAATCAGAGGAGTTTACAACTAATCTAACTTTGACTATGAAACACAAATGATATTAATTCGATTTCGAGATCGAGAAAAGAGGGGTGGGGGAGTTGGGGTAAGGGATTTTGTATATTAGGTTTAAATTGGCGTAGGCCACTGTCGCGTTGTGTATCGATTTTATGGTCATTCTGGTGGTTTTGTTCAGAGATTTGTGTGTATATGCTGCTGCGTTACGCCGAGATAACCCGGCGTCCGTTTCCGCCCCATTTAACCGCACCTGGTGATCACCTGGTTTTACGGTGAGGGGAAAGGAGAGGGGAATGTTTGTGTGTCCCGACAGACCTTATATATGTGCGTGTGTGTAAACGTATGAAGGGGGGAAGGGGGCCATAACTACCCCGTAATTACGGTGCAATTACGGTGTAATGAAAGATGTTGGCTTGAGCGATAATGGTAAACTCAAACTGCCGTGACATTAGTAAACTTGGCATTGACCCGTTGAGGGGAAGGGGAGGGTTGACCCTTTGATCATTTGCCGCTACGGAAATCGGCTGTTCATTTCCAACCAAATGAGCTGTATGATTTCACTCTGGAAAACCCCCCTGTACCCCTTTCTGCTCACCAATTTACTCTCTCAACGCCCCC
>CABFWO010000154.1:331173-417312 GCA_902155825.1 Timema genevievae | reverse complement strand
CCCCCCCCCACCCAAAAACCAGACTTCCACCATTGAAATCCAAATATATATAAAAAAAATATGAAGTTGTTACCCATTTCCAATTAAGCTCGATGAAAATGTTAATCTGATCCGAACAAAGTGATTTTGAAAATGTTACCTCTGGGTGTTAGTCAAATTACACGGATTTCGTTTTGTATCGCTTGATGTTTTTAAATATTTACTAACTGTTAGATTTATACAAGGATTATTGAGTAAGAGCCAAACTTTAATTATTTTGTTATTGTGAGGAATAACTGCTTGAATACTTATTGATGGAATACAAACTTTAGAGGAATTTGGATTATATATTTTGAAATTATCAACTTTACTATTACTATAACTTAGGGATGAATTTAATTAATTTGAAATGTGTTTGCTTTGAATTTAGGTAGGAATATATATTACTAAGTTTTTAATTATTTTTAGTATTAATAAATTGATTGTCAAAAAATGTTTACAAGCAAATAATCTTTATAAAATATGAAAATAGCCAAGTTGGTAAAAAAATTGGTTGATTTTTCAATCATCTTGAAAAATATCAATAGTATAAATTTTAGGTGTGTTTGAGTACTCAAAAATTAAAGTTATAGTCGAATTTTAATAGCTGCTCTAATCTAGTTGCAGATTTTTTTTAACTAGAAACATTTAGATAGTCAAAATTTTCGATTTAATCCTAGAAATTTCAGAGTTGTATTAGTTTATTAATTTTTAATATATTATTTTTTAGCAAATAGAGTCCCTCAAAATTTCCCTTTGTCTAATTAAAAAACGTTCATTATTAAATATATTTAGAAATCTGAATGTTTATGATTATAATTTAAAAATATGTAATTCCTAAAAATCAATATTCTTACATATGATTTATAAATATATCTATTACATAAATTAAACATGAAATATTTTTACCCAAACCATTTCTCCATTTTACTCAAACACGATAGAACTCAGTTTTTTTTTTCAAATGCAAATTGAACTGACTCATAATTAAGGATGTCTACTCAAAACTACTAAAAATTTTACAAAAAATATTAAAATAGTGTGTAAAATAGAGTTTTAATAAAAACACAGTGGTCATGAAAAAGATGATATATTTTATATAAATAAAGAAAACCAAACACATCGGTGAGTCAAAAACTAAATTAAATCACGTAAGCTATTTCATGATTACAGTATAAAATTTTACTTGGGAATATTTATCATCTTTAGTCTTCCATTTAAGTAATTTTGTCATTAAATAAGTATTGTTACGTTTATATATATCTTACATCTCCCAAAATATTTGGGTTTTATAATACTTTACAATTTTTTTTAACACGTTCTTGATATTTCAAGCTAAGAAATAAAATTCAGTTATTTAAATCTTAATATTTTTTTAAGATTTATATTAAATTTTAAATAAATATCTTATAATATACTTTTCTATAATTGTTACTGTATCTAAAAACCTAATCTATTCATATATTCATTATTAATAATAAATCATAAACATTTTTGACTTAGAATAAAACATATTGTTCTTACATGAACAAGTATATAGGCCCAATAATGATAATAATTATTATTTTATAGTAATAATAATAATCCACAATTTTAGATATTATTATCTTATTCTAAAATATTTAGAATAATATCAGTATATCAGAATATCAGTAATAAGTTATTAACAATATTTACAAAGTAAGCTTTTTTAAAAATCATTTACCAGCAATACTGAATAAATTTATTGCTCATTTGGTCGGGTTTATCAACAACAAGGGGGTCACTGTTCAGTATTCAACGTTCATCCAGATATACAACTAAGTGATTACAACTATCCTTCCACACAAATTTGGGTATTTTCCCCATAAGGTTTTACTTTCATCCTCATTTTATCAAAATAATCTACAAACACATATACAGGCTGTATTGATACATGTGGGACCCCCTTCAGTTGTGAACAGGAGACACATAAAAATGAGTCATGTGTCCCATTTGACCTTGTTTCAGAATTATAATAATGTTTATAATCCAGTAATGTAGAGCTAGCTAATATTATAGGAAGTGCTCAAAATGGCCACCTTCATTCTGATGCAGTCTTTGTGTCGTTGAACGCCACACACCTTAAAAAAACGAGGTGTTTCTCATCTACAAAAAAGGCTGCTATCCAATCTGTAAAGAAATATGGTCAAAGGTACCAGTCTCTATTCTCATGTTCGGGTGTCATTTTTTTAGTATATTCGAGAACGATTAATACATGGCTGATTTTCGTGATTATAATCTTTCATCCCCTATGATTTTACCTTTCATATAGTTTTGATCGCTTATTTTTTATTTCTTACATAAAATATATCCGAGATTACATGGTTTATTAAGACATTAAAAAGCTTACTCAGGCACGAGCTAAAAATACTCCCATCCCTGCCTCCCACATTTACTTGTCCTCATAATTATGTCCCTTCCCTACCCTCATCTGCCCCTTATCTCTGGGAGGTAGAAATTAATGAAGTTCGCGATCTTAAACTCCCGTCCTCTCCAAGAATATTTCCTTGTTAACCATGAGAAAGGGGATTTGTAAACTTCCCGTAAAACTTTCGAGAAGGGAGGGGTTTACACGATTTCCCTACCCATGTCAAATTTCTGGCAAACTGCAAGAGTGAAAACTTTCCCTCACCCCCTACTCACCTTCTTAATACACTAACTCAAGGGACATGAGTTCTTGCTCACTTTCTAGCGAGTAATACGTAAACATTTTCACCATGAATGGTACAGTGTTGTTATGGCTGGTTGCCTAATAGTCGAGAATAAGGGGAACCCACATTTATTTAATATTCGTGAGATTTACTATTCTATGAATAGAACATTTAATTTACATAATATGGTAATCAAATATCGAGGTATCCGGTGGGGAGAAAATTCAATGCAAATGTAAAATTCTATAACGAGGTTGAAGCAAAACTAATGGGAAGTGGCCAATAGGACCTACATGTGGATAGATGGATAGTATTTTAATTGACTTGAGAGAGATAAGGTGTAGTGAGGTGGACTGGACATGACTAGTTAAAGATAGGGATAGGGTGTAATGAGGTGGAGAGGATAGAACTAGCTCAAGATAGAGATAGGCTGTAATGAGGTTTTCTAGATATAGCTAGCTCAAGATAGGGATATAATGTAATGAGGTGGACTGGATAGGAGTATCTCAATATAGGGATAGGATGTAATGAGGTGGACTGGATGGATCTAGTTCAAGATAGGGATAGTATGTAATGAGTTGAACTGTATATAACTAGCTTAAGACAGTGTAGTGTGTGATTATGTGGACTAGATATACCGTAACTAACTCATTTTTTGGTAAAAGTGTAATTAGATAGACTGAATAAAAATTGTTCAAAATAGAGATAGTTTATAAAGAGGCAGACTGGAAAGAACTAGTTCAAGAAAGGGTAATTAATTGAAATGGATAGAACTACCTCTAAGTGGGGATAGGGTGTAATTAGGTGGACGGGATAATATTAGCTCAAAGTGGTGCTAGAGTGTAACTAGGTGGACATGAGAGTACTAGCTTAAGATAGGGATAGGAGTTACACTTTAGTAAGTGTGGCAACGAACAGTTGAGCTACTAGTGCCATTGAGTTAATAATCAAGTAAATATAGAATTTTCATCTATTTACATAAAGTTACATTTATTAGCCAACATAAAATTATGGCTATGGGAAATGTTCTCTTGTTAATCTATGTATATTCCTAGACCTAGGAGATTATTTATTTTAATCACATCCTCTGTGAAAATACCTAACATATCCAAATTGTCACCAAGCTAGATTATCACTGGATGAATTTCTCTCTATGATGCACAGAAAATATGCCATTATCTAACTATAAGAATGTCATCCTATGATATGCGGTTGTCGGCTGACTTCCAATGATTTATAATGGCATCTTTGCATATGAGTAGCTATTCACTCTAAATTTCAAAATAAATTAATGCTGTTGTATATTTTGGCAAGCTTTTACCCCCCAAAAATAACCAAAATGTAACTTTATCGTATAGTGTATTCTTGAATAAAAATAATAACAAATCAAAATATAAGTAGAAGTATAGAATGTCAGAATGTTGTAAGATATTTAAAAATAGGTGGTTATTTATCAAATCTTCAAAAAGTATAAATTATTTTGGATTAAGATTTTTTTTTAAAGTAAATTAGCTTGGATAGAATAAAGTGTCCAATTTAAAGTATATAGTGTTTATACGTTGTAGATAATTATAAACTTCACGATATTTCATAAATTTTATGTTATATCCAAATATGGTAGTTGTAAAAGTGCCAATGAAATATCTAGAAAACTTTGTTTATTATTATATACATTATATTTTAAGTTTTAATATTTAGTTAAAGTTCATGGTGACCTGGTGGTCTAGGGGTAAAGTGTCAGACTTCTGTGCTGAGGGTCCAGGTTTCAATCCTTTGTCCCGGCACAGATTTATCTGATTGTCAAACCCTTCCTTCACCTCTGACAAGACGTTTATTAATCACAGCTTGTGAATGTGTGGGATGCCAGGCTTCCACCGTAGTTTAGATCCCACGTTAAACTGTAGGTCCTCCATTTCATCTTACAATCAACCTACCATTACACATTAGCGTAAGTACGTATAACCCGAATGGGTAGTAGAATGCAGTGCCAATAGTAATAATAATAGTTTAACGTGCATAAAGGACAAATCTACTAATATTCAATAACGTTTACAAGTACTATTTTGTTGTTCGAGTTTTGATATCCATCGAATATGAATAGAGTAGTAGGGGTTTAATAGGTAGAATTGATAACAAATATATCTTCATCTGATTGAAAGAATAGTAAGGAAACTATAGGACTTAACCATAATCTTCCCCGCAACATGAAACTAGTTATGATGAGAAGCATGCTCAAAGATTAAGTGATACGACAGTAGCTTTTATAAGAAATTTTTTGATTAAAAAAAATTACCAACTACATCGGTAAGCACTGAAATAAAAGGCTTCAGTCTCGTATGTCTGGTTTGACGGTGATGGTATGAAGCCTGGCCTTCTGTACTGAGCTTTTTTTTAATCCCATAATTTGTTCACTTTCTCTCAATTGATAACGTCAAAAACATAAACGTCTAGTAAAAAATATTCATTTTATGTATCATTAAGGTCAATTTAAAGGGTACAGTAAAAAAACGAGGGAGTCAACTAAACATATATTTTCAGGACAAGTTTTATATCTCAATTCATACCATGACCCCAGAAAATACTTTTTACTTTCTCTCGACACCTTGGAGAGAAAGTATTGTGATCGTAAAAAAAATCGAATTCTTGATTTTGAAAAATATCGACGTTTCATGACCCCCTGGTTTTTGCAATACCATCTGTCTGTATTTGGGCTAGAGCCGTAACCATTTTACTGATTGGGCTAAAACTTGGTATATGGGGTTTTCATAAGACCTCCCCTAGATATTTTTGGAATTATATATCCAACCCTAAACTTAACGATAGTTTACTGAAGGGTATAAAGAGAAAAAAATATATTTTCTCAAAATTTGCTCTAGCAATTTTAATTCAAATTTTATATCTAGACATTATGTATTATAGTTTCAAGATGGCAATTCTTATTTTCTCATGTAAATGACTTTGATGATACTTTATATCAGGAAAATGTTGCAATTTTAATCATTTTTCTGCAAATATTTGAGATTTGGAATAATTTATCATTGTAAAATTGTAGCTCTGTTATAGTTAAATATATTTTATTTGAAATATATTTTTTATAAAATGAATTGTTACTGAGCTATAATCATATATATATATATATATATAAAATTTAATTCGGGTCTTTGAAAATGAATTTAATTATTATGTCCTTTGGTGGACAAAGATATTTCTCTTCTCTAAATTTTTCTGTAAAATTATTCCTAGTTCTTAATGCCATCAAGTAAGTAAGTAACAGTGTATATTATTTCATTTATAAAATTTGGTTCAATGTTTCTACAACAATGTATAGACCTATTATCTCATTTCACAAATCTGATGAGTTTACGTCTATTTTAAAATAAAAACGAGAGAAATTCGGTACACCGTACCATTTGTTTTAAAATTAATTTAAATATGACAGAGACCTCTCTTAACCACAATATAAATTGCATTAAAAAGGTAGCATAGTTGTCTAACAGATGACAGCAATAACTCAATTTTAGCTTAAATTTGACTTTCCTCCTTTTCATCCTGTGCCCATCATTTAATTGTCCTCCAAGCTCCTTTAAGAGAGCGACCCTATAAGAGCCAATTAAATTCAACCAACTCCTGAGCCGTAATCCTTTGGTCCTAACAGTTGTTTGGTACTTGGGTAGCACTAACTGCCAACTCGTTAAGAATTACCATTATATACAAATAGATAAATAAACAACAACTGAAATGAATGAACCACGAATTACAACTATCAATTATATAGGACCCGCTTCTGTGGTGTAGTTGGTTAACGCGCTAGTTTCGTGTTGAGCTAGACTGCCAAGGACGGGGGAATTGAGATTAGAATCTCGCTCGGGTGAAATGGGGGTGGTTATTACCAGATGGTTTTCTATCCTCCCTCCATACAAATACGGGTTCACTTTCTCTATATTCTATCTTCCCAAATCCTAATCCATTTGCGTAATTAGTACTTAAGCGTATAGCCTAAACGGTTAGCAAGACGCGGTGCCGAGTAAAAAAAAAGTATATAGGCCTATACCTCGATCTAAGACTTTTGCATTTTCTTTAAGTTACCTTGTATGGTTTAATAATACAATATTTATTTAATAAGGCCACAATTATTTAGTTTGAATAAATATTAGTGGTTTTTTTCAGTTAAAGTTGAGATTATCGTGCTAAAATGCACTCAAAAATATTTTATTGGGAAATGAGGCCTCACTCGACTTTCTAGTTACAGTTTTAATAATAAAAGACTATCAACATTCAATAAAATCTGTGCTTTAAATGTTAATTTTTAAGAAAAGCTTATATTAATCCCTTTCTCCCCATGATGAGAGCTTTAAAACTAACCCTCTATCAGGTCTCTTAGGTGGTATGGTGAAACTAATATATACATGAGTAAAAATTAGCTATGGTCTTTGTATATACCCATATAGTTTCCATGGTAATGTAAACCTATAATGAGTGTACAGGTGAGCCACTGCGTACACAGCAGAAGAGTTAAAAACTTTCCTAAAAAATTGGGGTTTCTCAGGGTATTAGTATTTTTATCGATAGCATCCATGTCTAACCTTTAAAAGGAATATTAATATTATCAAAATAGGTTCACTCATTTTCTCATAATTTTAATCACTGGAAATTGACTTGAAAACTACATGTAAGATAAAACGGATGATAAATATATATATATAAATATATATATGTATATAAAGAGAGAGGGAGAGAGGGTTTTGTGCGACATGGCTTACCACTCATTGCTATCATTCACATATTTACGTTAGTGGGGTAATGATGACTAAGTTTTACTGTGTATGATAGTACTCATATCTGCGTGGCAGGGGAGTGAGTTAATATTTAAGGGAGCAAATAAAACCACTCTCGGTGTACCCAACCAGGATTAAAACATCAATCTACTAATCATTGACAAACCATACCGAATGAGATTATAGAAGGTGGTCAGTAATCACACCTACGCTGTAATGTACCCTTAGTCCAGCCTGAAAGGAAACCGGTACCCGCTTCAGCGGCCGCAAGGTCTAGCGCGCCACTCTTGCAGTAGGCCAGATTGCCAATTACTGTGATATACAGGTTCGAATCTCGGTCAGGTGTATTTAGGGTGGTTTTTACCAAAATGGTTTCCCACTCTTTGTTCATAAAAATGCGGGAACACTTCCTATAAATATAGCCTTCTTAATCCCTAAAACCATTACTGTTACTAATATATAAGCGTATAAACTGAATGGGTAGTAAGACGCGGTTTAAGATAAATACCAAATAAAAATCAACCTTTCTTTGTATGGTTCCACTCATATGTGGCCTGTAAGATGGGCCATAGTGTATATAGTCAAGGCCCCATTCAGTGTTGACGGAGTGTATCAAGAGGTATTTAATCACTGGTCAGTACAGGGGAAAAAGGGGGGAAAGTACATCTACACACATTTTCCATGAATGCAACTTTTATATCTCAAACCTCGTTTAGACCTCAGAAAGTAAATTTTTTAAATAATTTAAATATGATAGACCATTTTACCATAGTATAAAGTATTCATTAAATTGAAAAATGTCACCCGGACTTTGGGAATGAACCCGGGACCTCTGGCTTAGTACGCCAATGCTCTATCCACGTCCATCACAGACTCTGCCTTAAAATATGAGTGGAGAATAAACTTTGGAAGGAGATGATTATTGTAAAAACTCAGTGGTAATATCATTGGTGTACTAAGTCAAAGGTCCTGAGTTCAATTTCCGGGTGTCATTTTTCAATTTAAAGAATATAGTATTTAGATGAGGTTATAGCTGTGATTAACAAATAAATTAGATTCGATATTTATTTCATCATAATCTAAAGTGGGTAAGAAAAATCTCATGGTGTTCTAACAGATGATGACAATAATTCCATTTGAGTTTACCTTTTGACCTTTCATTTCGTGGTATATAAAGTTGAGAAACGTAATCGTTAAAATAATAACTTCACATTGTCTTATTGCCCTATATATATGGCTACAGTCAAATTCTCATTGGTAGAACGTTATATATGACAGCTAGAATAGATGATAGATATACTTTCATGTATTTTTAATATGTCAAGCTGTATGATCTGTAGCGTATATATTTGTTAATTTTTGCTATCAGTACTTGTAAAATAGCTATAAATATATAGTAAAATTAAATACATTTTGTTGAAAAAATATATGTTGGTATTCCTTAATGTGCCTTTTAAATTAAAAAGGAACTGAATAACTGTATAGATCAATGCAATTTGTCACTATTGCATAGTTTCAACTGGAAGTAGCTAAGCATAAGAAACATTGCTAATAGCCCATTACAAGTTTTTTTAATAAATGAAGAAATTATTTTTTAATAGAGCATTACAAATAATAATCTATGTAATAGCTAAGAAATGAACGTGCTACCCTCTATTCGAACTAGGCTGATGAATATGGGGAGATCAGGGTTCAATCCCAGTCGGGTGCAATGAGAGTGGCTTTCACTAAATTTTTTTACACTCACCTTCCACACAAATATGGGTGCACTTCCTATCAATTAAACCTTCCTAATCCCTAAACCATTTTAGTGCATTTAGTACATAGGCCTACAAGCCAAACGGGTATTAGGACGCACTACTAAAAAGCAACTAAGAATTTTTTTTAACAACGCCTTTTTTTGAAACTATAATTAGTTTGCTAGTAATTTAACTATTTATTGTAAATATCTTTTAAATATTGTAAATACATTGTTATTTTAAAGTGATTCTAGTGAAAGGATTTGTCAATGATTGTTAAATAGGTTTTCTCCTGTTGCTAGGTGAAGATAGTTTTCCAATAGTTTGATGTTCATGATCTGTCTGTCTTAAGTTGAGTAAAGAAACTTTGGTAACTCCTTAGGTTCTCAAACTTTAGTTTGAGTTGGCTTTGCTGTTTTTTTTCACCCTTTGTGATTATAGCTTCTGAACCAATGTTGCTACTTGCTAGTAGCTTTTAAATATTTACAAGTTAAAGATAAACTAAAGTATACAACATTCATACTAAACCAAAAATACATATGACATGATGTTAAAAAAAATTATGATAATTTTTTTCTAAATACTACTACCAAATTAGACATATAAACCAGAAATAAATGGTAGATACGATTTAAAGAAATTACTTATATTTATAATACCTATAATTATATCATAGAAGTGTAGACTTCAATATAATATAGTTTGAGAATGTAACATTATTATATAAATACATCCAAATTTATATTTAAGAAATGGAAAATTCATATAATTAATTTTTTCATAGAGGTGTATTTTATTTAGATTCGTCTGATTAGTTAACCTCATTCACTGAAATTTTGATTCATCTAAGTAGTTAACCTCACTCATAAAAATTTTTCACAGTTTAATAGAGACATAAAAGGAAGTAAAGTAAAAAAAAAATATCCCATCAAGGACAGGATAGAGAAGGCACGAATAACGGTGGTGTGAGAAGAATAGAGAGGGAAAAGATGACTAGGAGGATTTTGGATATGGAGGTGGGAGGGTAGAAGGTCGAGAGGAAGACCAAGGGATGGATGGCTGAAGGGAGTAAGGAGGAGTGTGGAGGAGAGAGGAGAGGACTGAGCCAAGGTGGAGGAAGATAGGTGGTGAGAGGAAAGGTGGGGGTGGAGAAGCTTATGTTCCAAACAGACCCAGTCATTGGCTGGAAGCTGTTCATGATCATGATGTGTGAATATATAATATATTTTTTAAGGTCTTCATTTTAAACAATGGTATAACTTACTTATTCGTATTTACGAATAAAACTACTTAATATTTGTTTATCTTATTTGTTATATATTTGTTTCCCATATTTATCAATCACTAAACAAGCATCCTAAGCTATAATATTTATGAATGCTTAATGTCAAACAAAAATTTTATAAGGCAACACGATTGAACTATTATAACTTATTAAAATTTGGATAATAAAAGGAAGAAATAACCATTAGAAGAACCTATCATTTCCTGGGTCATCCATGCAATTCATTGCATGATTACTTCAAACGTCATTTTTCTTTTCATAAAACTGAGAGAAAAAAATTCCCCTTATTTTACATCTTCCGAAAATCTTTTGCAAATATTTTGAAAAAAATTATGAAATAATTAAAAATTACAGTTTCAAGATAAATATTTTTGTGAACAATAAATAATCATTTTAGAATTACAGACCTTTGCTCGCACTAGTAATCAAGCAGTGTTTAAGACAGATAGTCACATTCTTCATTTCATTAATATAAAATGATAAACATTTGATTTCTCAGATGTTAAAATATTTTTTTAGATTAGAACGTTGAACATTATTGCTAGTGATGGCTTATTATTATGGTTTCGTGTAAGGGGATTATTTCCATCACTTCAATGTGGGCTTAAACACTCAAAATCCCCTGCTTCCAGATTTCTGCAAACTTGATAATTTTACTGTGGAACTAGATATTTGTCAAAAATCATGAGCAGAACTGAAGTTTGGTTACGTAATGAGCTCTTAACCGATCAAAAAATAACAGCGCAAAACACGTGGGTCACTTTGCACCACTAGAAACTTTATCAGCCTTGTTCACGCTGATCCATAAAATCTGTTAAGAGGACCAAATTAAATTTTTAAACCAATTGACTGAATCAGTACGCAATCGTCTGTAATGCTAGATACTATAATTGTGAGGAGATTTAAGATCATTCGTTTTGTGGGAAAATGTGTGTCATTATTTTGTTTTAATTGGTTTCATGACTCATAATCATAATTTGAATTGTTTAGCTCAACATTTATATCCATCCGGTGTTCATCCACTCGAAGGCTTTCTTTGTACTGCGTCTTACTATCCGTTACTTGATAGCTAGATAATCTATAATATTAATTTTTCATATTCATACGTCAAGTCATGTAATCCGAATGTCATTTTTAATAGATTTACCAATAAATATAAAATAACACCAATAATATAGTAAAATGTTATCGATTTTTTCAAAGAAATATTTATTTCTATTTTTTAAATGGTCATTTCTATAAAAAAAAATAAACTGTAATAAGTTTCAACTAAGCACATTCATCACACTGTTTTTTTAAATTAAAAATTTATAAAAGCTTATGTTGTGCTACCTTGAATAAATAGCTAATTTACTTTACATAGCACTACAATGGCAGATCATATATTATATTTCCATAGTGTAATTCATCAAAGTGAGGCTAATGCCTTTCATGATAAGCTGTGTGTAAAAGTCTTCTTAAGATAGGTTAAATGTAATCACAGGAAGATCATCCAAAGAGAAGAATTTACCTAAACGTAAATTAATATAAGCTTATTTAGAAAAAAACATATAAAATACACAAAATATGTTCTAATATACTCAAATGTTTAGTGGTTTTCTAATAAAAATTGTATTGCTTAAGGCGACTGTAGAAAACAAAGAATTTTCCCAACAATGCAAAAATAAATCATACTATATATAGTTGAACAATGCCAATTTAGGTATGTGGCTTGATAAAACACAATAAAAACAGCATGTTTAAATAAACGCCTATACTTCAGGAGTGAGTAGAAATATTTCCAAACAAAGTCTCCTTTCAAGAGTGCCTGGAAACAACCTTCAATAAAGGTCTCTATGATTATACCACTATCTCAAGGTGACTGGTTCATTAACAAGCGCAAGAATATAGATAGTCATGCTAAAAAGTACAAAAAAGTCACACACACAAAGTGACTAGAAAATGTAATGATAATAATCAAAATTCACCTCTTTTTCATAGTAACAGGGCAAACGCGAGAACTTTGAGAGGTCTTCTAAATTGTTTCAGCCATTGTCACCTTCAAAAAGTAAATAGAAAGACAATGAAAATCAAATTCCTCGCTTTTCCAGGGTGACTAGAAAATTAGCAAGTGAACAAACTAGAAAAGGAATTTGGACGAATAGATTCAAGTCCTAACATTTAAAAATAATATGGAAAATAAAGAACCCTCTATATTGGCTCTCTAATAGTTGCTTATCCTAAGCAAGATGTTCCCAGGCTATGGCGATGATATAAAGTTCATTCTTCCTTGGTAGTACCTCTCTTATTTTATAAAAAAATTGCTGGAGGGATGTAATGGGAGGGTGAGTTGGGGGATAGAGAACATAGAATCATCTGGAAGGCCCTATATTGTTCTAGAATAATCTCGGCAAAATCAAGCTTGCTGCGCATATGATTTGCGTCGTCTCGAACGCACTGCGCATCCATGCAGAAGTATGCTTTGGATGACATGATCCTTTCTATCACCAGATCGTTTCCCAAATCGAGACAGCGCATGCGCAGAGTCAGGCCAAGCCACATTCTTCTCCCCACCATCTTTGAAAACGTTCATTCTGTAATATGTTTTTATTGAGGAATAGCGTGGCGATCTCATGTCTGTCGAACTATTGGCGTCCATCTTAT
Organism: Timema genevievae; assembly: GCA_902155825.1. Classification (NCBI taxonomy): domain Eukaryota; kingdom Metazoa; phylum Arthropoda; class Insecta; order Phasmatodea; family Timematidae; genus Timema; species Timema genevievae. Next base: position 404,180 of record CABFWO010000154.1, on the reverse strand, counting down.
CTTTAAGGGAGGATTGCTAAAACAAAATTATTTGGGAAAAATGGTGAGTCAGTTCAGTTCATACTCGGTAAAAATATGTATTAAGAATTGATTTGAGAAAAAATTTAAAGAACTATATTAGAAATAAGGAGGACCTCGTATTTTTTTTGTAGAATGGGAAGGTCACTAGCTAAGCTTATGCTACAAAACTATAACTAGTTATTTGGTATCGAAAGATCCATGATGTGTATACAAATGAAAACCTATTGTCAATGAATATATGAATGGTAGAAAGATGACTCCCTTAAATTCTCTATAACCCCAGTCCAATCCCCAACTCTTACCCTAAAAAAAAAACACGATTAAACTCGGCTTATATTGCACGTTGACCATTGCTTCGACAAAGACAAGAGTTGGGCCTATACATCTAAACCAAGAGGTAAAGGTAATAAAACAACAGAAGCCCTGGGATATAAACGGTAATGTAAAGAGGGACTAATGGACTGGGCAAGGGAATTAAAGAGATATGTTAGAGGGGGTGGAGGTGGCAGGGGATAGAGAGTATATGTCTGTGACAAGAGATACAATTCACACTCAAGTGAGTCCAACAATAATTACGGGACCTCGAAGATAGTACTATGTGGACGCAGTTTTGTTGTCAGAGAAGGGTTGTAAAATAGGGGTGGAAGGGACGCTTTTGAGAACGCTTTCAGGCCAAGCGTTCATTGACCTCTTATTCTATTTAACCGGTGACCTGAAATACTATTTATTAAAAATAAAGTGTCTTCATCTATAATTAGGATCGAAATATTTTGGTTCTATCTTTGTCGCTAGAAATTAAAGTTCATTAGTTATTCTCATTAAATTGGTTTCTCTTTTGTATGCTCATGTTCTAACATTAAATTCACAAATTGTTTGTCATATATATTATTATTCTGTTTAATATAAAATAGCTTTTACATTACAATTTTTCGATTTAATCGTTTTAGTAACTTATTAATGGGAATTTGTCTCTTTCCTGAATTTTTTTTAAGGACAGATCAACCTAGTTTACAAATTGTATAAATTTAGGACAATAGATTAAAAATGTAATATTTCAATGATAGATTTAATGGTTTGATAACTAAGTTAGATAAGATACTCTGCAATTTTTATATATTTTTTGCCATTATGAGATATGAATAGAAATGAACAGCACTGGATAAATTTTGCGATAACCTTAACTGACAAATATTTTAGAACTGTTCCTATTGCCTATGTAGAAATATAAAATAAATCGACTAGAGATATTTTAGTTATTTTGAAAAAAAATAAATCAGAGCTATACAAATACTGACCAATTCTTACATTTCTGTCCACCACATTTTGGGCAAATGATTATCATAACATTATAATCTTATGAAATTAATGTATTCAGAAATAATACAGCCTTTTACAGTGCTAGTAGGAATAAACTATGTGTGATAAGGACTGATATTTTCCGGTAGTATAATTAAAAATTATTTTAAATTATTAAGCCTTGCCTCGCAGACAACAACATATTCTATATCCAAAATTGCAAACTAGTTGTAGCAAATTAATATCCTAAAGTGTGCAGTGAATCCATTATTAAAGTTTATTCACTAGGAGGGACATATGTTGTAAGTTATTACTGAATAAGTTAATAACAAATAAATACATTATAATTGGCGTCTAATAAATTTAAAAATAGTTTAGTCATTGGATATGAAAAGAATACATCCTTCAAAATGGTTGAATTATTAAATTATTAAAATGTATACTTCCTTTACTAAAATTATAAAATAATATAAATTATATTTTTACTTGTTTTTTCATCGAGTGTTTTATTAAATTGATAAATATTTAGATAAACAAAATTAGTTTAATACCAGTAGTTATATATATCTACTTTAAGCAAAGCTATTAAATGACTTGGAATTAATTAATAAAATAAGAATTCTAAAACAGATGAGTTTAAATGAAATTAAAAATATATTTTCTAACTATACGCAATATATCCAACTTTTCTAACAATATAAATTTGTTGTATAATTACTTCAGAGAGCCCATGAACCATTTTGACAGTGACTTATTTGTTTAATTTCGTTAACGGCCTTCCACTTTGAATTTACCAGAGAAGTTTAATTAGTATCCGTGTCGAAATAATCTGACGTGTATTATTAAACTTTATAATAAATAGCTATTTATTTGTCAATAATGACACATAAAATATATATAAAACTTGTAGCTTATTAAATCATATTTAGAAAAATTAATAGCACGTGAACTTTAAATTTCTTATTTTAGTATATGTATTTTTGACTAAAATATGTATTTGCCTTCATCTCCGTGCTTAACCATATCTGGATTAATAGAGGATGCGCTTCTTTATTTAAAAAAATAAATATGTTATTCTTTTTAGAACTGTTATTATTGATATATGATGGTGGTTTTATTACACAAAACAACTTATGAATCTAACAGTAATAAGAGCCGCTTCGGTGGCTGCATGGTTTGACGTGCAACTCTGGTGTTAGACTGAATTGTTGATGACTGGGAGACCAAGGTTCGAATCTTGGTTGGGTACTGATGATGGTTTTTCCTAAATAGCTTTTCACTCTCCCACCACGCGAATGTATATTTCCTCTTAATATAACTTTCCTAAACTCCAAAACCACTAGAGTAATATGCGGTGATAAAAATAAAGGGTCAGACCAAATTTATGATTAATTCTCATATTCTAAAAGGAAGAACTTTTTATCTCTCTCTCTATATATATATTATAAATATAAATATAACATAATGTGCATTTGGGATTATATAGACTTAATTGAGCCATAGCAAATATATTCAAGAACATGATATTCTTAATACCGCTGTAAATATTTCAGATGCACTTAAGATAAATATAGCCTGAACTAATGCATATATAAAAGTGTTTTAATTTCTTTTAATAAAGGTGTTTATTACCAAGCTAGTTAATTTGCTTTTATAAAAGCCTATTGAAAACTCAAACCGACATATTTGCAGAAACAAACAGGATATAAAAGTTTATATTGTCTTTGAATTGACTTTTTAAAATTTTCTCGTTTCATGTTTTTTTGTAAAATCTGATGTAAAATCTGATATTCCATTGTGTACTAGCATAACTTTAACTTAATATGTGATCAAATGCGTCTTTACAAAATCTAGCTTACCCCGGTGCCTGCCTTTATAACGAAAAAAAAAGGATGGATTTAAAGTAAACAGAATCACTAAGATTATGCAAACCAGCACTTAACGCGATAGGATAGGCCTATAATGGGTGATCATATTTTATAGGTTAACCAGGCTCTTAACTGTCCATTTAATAGCTAATTAAATGAATACATATATACAAGATTACGCTTGAAACAGAAAATTATCGAAAAACTGTTTTCTGCATCATTCATTTGACTAAAGCAATATTGGGAAACGTTTATTTATTTATTTTTCATTTTAAAATATCTATTTTTATATTTTCCAATATTTTGTTTTAACATGATAGAACGATAAAGCTGCTCTCTTGCAATTTTTTTTTAAAGTATAAAATAGATAAATACACAACGATGTGACGGCTGGCTCAATCTGTATTAACTACCTAAGCTATGTTTTATTCATGGGGTGAGACGAGCTGTTCAGGTAAGAGTCCACTTGTTCACATCGGACAAACAGCACGCATCGCACACAAAGTATATTTGTAGTATTTACATTTATTTTAAATGAGACTATGACTATTTGATCCATATCATACGCATCCGACATAGGCAATGCTGATAAACTATTCCAGGTAACGGATTAAAATCTGATCTGTGTGGTGAGTGCATATTACTTTACCTGGAATGCCGAGTTGTACACGCACGCACAACTATTTGCACCACCCACATTCCGAATTTGCAATCTTATTCTCTCTATTTATTAATAATAATAATAATAATAATAATAATAATATTAATAATAACACCGCGTCTTACTAACCATTCGGGTTGTACGCACTTACGCTAATGTGTAATGGTAGGGTGATTGTGAGATGAAATGAAGGACCTACAGTTTAACGTGGAATCCAAACCACGGTGGAGGCCTGGCCTTACACACACTCACAAGTTGTGATTAATACACGTATTGTCAGAGTTGAAGGAAGGGTTTGGCAATCAGATAGATCTATGCCGGAACTAAGGATTGAACCCTGGACCCCCAGCACAGAAGTCTGACACCTTACCCCTAGACCTCCAGGTCACCAATAAATTTAAATTAATTGTTTACCAGTGTCAACTGTCAATTATTTTCCACTATCAACTTACATCTCTATGTTAATAATTACCAGTAATTTATATATTGCATGAATTTTTAATTTTTTTTTTTGTTGCCTGCCTGCCTGCTCAGGTTATAGGCAAAATTACAAGGGGAAAAAAAAACTTATTCCTGTGAACAAATAAAAAAACAGTTGACAAACCTTACGTAAGCAAGAGGGGCTGGGGAGAGGCATTTGCTCATTTTTGCTTACGGGAGTGGAAAGGGGCTAAAAATGGCCAAGAATACGCTTACTAAAGAAAAACTGCGAAAAGATAGTGAGATGTGTTTGGAAGCCAAATTATTGAGACACATAAAGCTCAAACAAATACTAATAATGTAAATTATCAATACATTATTAGTTAATTCTGTTCTATATTTTTATCATCTCTTGATAACGTTAATTTTTTTATAATATGAATGTAATTTAGAATTTTATGTTTGGATTAGTGAGACAATAATATATTGGTTATATAATGTCTTTCGTCCTTTTATTAAATTAGCATATTAACATAATTGCATTATTTAAAAATCAAATAGCCAAAGCTATTATTTAAGCCTTTAGATATATTCTGAAAATTGAAAAATGACACATGGACACGGGAATCGAACTCGGGACCTTTGGCTTAGTACGCCAATGCTCTAACCAATGAGCTAGCCAGTACTCGTCCCGTGCCCAGGGTCATTCTTCACTCATATTTTAAGGCAGAGTCTATGATGGACGTGCGGAAATTGTTAGCTACAAATGTGTGATTTTATTAAGATCACGAGCTATCAGATAACGTAGCCACTATTTCCGCACGTCCATCATAGACTCTGCCTTAAAATATGAGTGAAGAATGATCCTGGGCACGGGAGGATTCCTGGATAGCTCACTGGTTAGTGCATTGGCGTACAAAGCCAAGGGTCCCAGGTTCGATTCCCGTGTCCAGGTGTCATTCTCCCCTTTTTAAGAATAATTGCATTAGTTGGCAAGCTATATATGGAAAAATAAACATTAAAAGATGCAACCAAATTTGTTTATGAGGATGGTAAAAAAATCATTTAATTAAAAACACCACACTAACCCCAGCCAGGAGTCGATTGACAAATTCCTTGTCCCTGGGAATGTGAAACCAATATGACTCACAATACTAACGACTGACCTCTGTATGCTTACATTCGTGAGCTATAACCATAAAAGCTTTATTTTATTGAAATTGATATATGTCAGAAGTGACAGCTGAAAGCATATATTTGGATTCATGAATATTTGAAAATAGCTTTTGTAACGTTTGTAACTATAAGATACCCATCATTTTGTGGTAATCACATCAATAAAGCTACAACCAGCATTCACATAAACTATGAATTAGTATGTGTGTGTGTGTGTGTGTATGTGTGTTTGTATGCATAATTTAACGTCCATAGTTAGAGCTTAAAGTGTCCACCTTTAAGTTTATACCTCAACAGTAGGATTTGACCGTTCTTGAAATAGATTATTTAATAATGATAACTGAAGGAATCAAGGTAGATGACAGATTTCACATGTAATACTACATTTATTTCAAATGTCACGATTTAATATGCTAGTGTTTTCTTTTACACTGTTGAACTGTTTTAGAAGTAAAAGGGGAGTGTAATGGTTATGTAAATGCCCTGTAAGTTAGGTTTTCTTACATTTTTTATAACGATTAACCTTACTGCCCAAAAGTTTGAAATTTTTGATTCTGAAAGGATGTATAGTTTAGCTTTTTATATTAATGAATGAGCATTAATTCTTAGATCTATAATAGACATAAAGAATTAAAACCTTATCTCTTCATGTAAAATATTCTTTTCAAATGAAACTTCACTCCTGGCAATACATTTTTAAACTGTTGAGATTGCCAAGTGTAGATAATTATTTTTAAAATATCTGCCGGACAAGTATCTCAATTACTTTCGGAAAAAAGGTGGTTTGTTTTAATTATTATTCTTACTATAAGAAGATAATTTGCATTTATTTTCATCCCAAGTTCTATAATAAACATCTTTAAGAATATTTCAAAAGTAGAAATAAAGGAAATAAACGTATTCACTTATTTATATAAAACATGTTTTTTAATTATTTATCGGGAAAAATATAGAATCCAAAAGATATTTGATCTGGCTTATAAAATTATTTAAAAGAATCCTTTCCTTGAATAATTAAAATTGAGAAGTATTTTAACTTGAATATCTATGGGAAATGATACCTTGGATTAGTATTTTACATTCCACCCTGTCATTTAAAAAAAGTATTTGAACGAATATTTGTGAATGATAGCTATCCAAACTAAAATGCTAAATTAACTAACTCTTGAAATGTGTTGAAATATATTTAATTCTCTCTCTTAGATTAGATGTTTCCTAAACTTCCGTCAGTGTCGAGTCCCTTTCGTGGCTATGGCCTAATCAACGTACCCTCTCCAAATATTCATAGTAAAAAGACAACCAACACCTGCTAAATTGCTAGAGGATAAACTGTCATTCCAAAATTTTAACCAAATTATAATTGTAAGAAATACAAAGTTGTGTCAGTGGGAAAGGAAAAAGTATGCATATACATGCAATCACATCAAAATCTACAAAATGTTGTTTATCAGAATCAATATTATAAAAAAGTGCTATAAAAAATAAAAATCAGTAGTACTCATATAGTAGTATAGGGATAAAAAAATTCTCTCTTTGAGTATTCTACTACCAACTTAAAATTGGTTAAATATTATATATATAGTTATATACATAACCTATAAATAATAATATAATATAACGCAAGGTGGATGGAGTTGGCGTGAGATATCTAAGAAATGTGTGTGCTGAAAAACTCGTATGGACGAAGTCACTAACGAATGGGAGGTTTGAAAGTGAATTCAATAGCTCAACATGAAATAAATGTCTTACGTTGGTTTGGGCATGTTGAGAGTATGAGTGTGGATTGAGTGACGAAACAAATATATGAAGGTAGAGTGTGTGAATCAAAAGGAAGGAGTAGGCAATGTAAGATGTGGATAAAATTTGTATCTGAAGGTGTGAAAAAAAAGAAATACTAAATTTGCTTTAAGAGTAAAATCCTATATATATATAAAACTCGGTGTATGGATGGTTGTTGAATCGAAGGGAGTTGTTCATGCCTACCTCATAAGGGAACAGCGTGACTATGTATGTATGTTATATAATATCCATACCAATTTAGAAAATGACCGAAGATTCGTATTAAATATTAACTGTGATAATATTAATACATTTTTATGCGACTACTTGTTTCGCCCAATGTTGACTATATTTGGAATGGCTTCATAGTATTTAAAAATGGATTACAATGTTCCTGAGAGTCAGCCATGTTTTAAATTTAATTATTCAATGTAATAAAGTAAATACCTCTTATATAATTTTAATATCTAAGTCAAAATGACCTTTTGCAGGCGTTCAGTGAAGGTTTTTGTTCAAGAAATTCCAAACAAATAAACAATATAAATGTGCATTAGTGATGATAATACATTTAGTTAAAGATTGAAGGTTAATTTGCTCTGGAAAAATGTACGTATGATATTGCAATTTTTTTTATATTTTTTTCAGCCTTAGATCATAGCAGTGATTTTCTGGTGGGAAAGTAGCTGGGTGCTATAAAATTGGATGAGACATTTGAATCCTTTCATGAACACTTGTAAATATTTTCAGCCTATGATTAGAGCGAAACATTTTATTGAGGGTGTAGTGCGGTGCATAAAGTTTCAAGAGGACCTTAAAACGATTATGAACGGCCATTTTTGTTTCTTTCAGGGTCGATTTTGAGCTATGGTTGAATGATGAAGTAGGCATGTGAAGACCCAAATTTGGAGATTATCTTGCAAACTCTGTTTATTTTTTCAGTCTTGGATCATGTAAATCAGTTTCTTTTTGAGGGAGTAATTGTGGAGGGTGACCTGGTGGTCTAGGGGTAAGGTGTCAGACTTATGTACTGGAGGTCCGGGGCTCAATCCTCGGTACCAGGAAAGATTTATCTGATTGCCAAACCCTTCCTTCACCTCTGACAAGACGTTTATCAATCACAACTTGTGAATGTGTGGAATGTTAGGCCTCCAATGTGGTTTAGATCCCACGTTAAACTGTAGGTCCTTCTTCATCTCACAATCACCCTCCCAGTACACATAAGTGCGTAAGTGCGTAAAACCCACTGGATAGTAAGACGCGGTGCTAATAATAATAATAATAATAATAATAATAATAATAATAATAATAATAATAATGGTGAAGCTTCAGTCTTTTAGATGACCCTGAACCGTTTAATGAACACCGCTTCTTGATTCTTTCAGGCTCTGATCAGAATGATGGTTTGCTGGTGAGGGAAGAACGTAGCTACGAGAGCAGGCGAGGTTCCAAACACAGAGGTGACCTTGGGAATCATCTCGCTCCAGGTGCTTCTGGGGTCTTCGCCACCGAGAACTCTACAGTGGTCACGGCCCAGACGGCTAGCACGGCGACGCTCCCGTGCGTTGTCAGGAAGTTTGGGAACGGGGTTGTAAGTAGTTCACTCTTATATAGGTTCATAAAATATGAAAAAGAATTAGGACTTTACACAAAAATTAATCCAAGTGCTTTTGGTGTGTCCCAACGATATCTATTTTTACTTTCTATCTTACAGGTAGAGAAAGTATGGTGATCGTCAAAAAATTCGAACTCGAGATTTTGATGAATTTTGACGTTTCATGACTTCCTGAATCCGAAAAAGTGGTTTTTGAATTTCTGTCTGTCTGTCTGTCTGTCTGTCTGTCTGTACCTCCAACTAGAGCCTAAACTATTTTACCGATTGAGCTGAAACTTGATATCTAGGGTTTTCATAGGGTTGCCCCGAGGGGTTTTTGGAATTGGATATCTACCCCTAAAATTAAGGGTAGTTTACTGAAGGGAAAAAAGAGAAAAAGTCGATTTTCTCAAAATCGGCTCTAACGATTTTGATTAAATTTCATTTATGAACATTAATAAATATTCCAAACAAAATGGCTACTCTCAATATTTCGGCAAAATGGCTTTAAGGGCTCCGGTCTGATGCGTAAATTAACATTTTTTATAATAGCTCCGAAACTATTTGAGATATGAAATTACTTAGCATTACAAATATGTATATATATTTATAATACAGATATTTTATCCGAAACATATTTTTATAAAATCAATAACTTTCAATCTATACGCAATTATATAATTTTTTTAACTTTTTGGACATTAAAGTTTAAGTATTGCGACCGTAAAAAAAACTAACCTGAAATGTTGATGGATGTCGACGTCTCATGACCCCCCGAACCCTAAAAAATAGTCTTTGCAATGCCGTCTGTCTGTGTGTCTATAAAAACTTAAAATTAAGGGTAGTTTACTGAAGGGCGAAAAGAGAAAAATTTGGTTTTCTCAAAATCTGCTCAAACGATTTTGATTAAAATTCGTATCTAGGCGTTGATTAAGATTATAAATAAACTGGCTATTTTCATTTTCCTATGAAAATGATTTTTAGGGTACTTTACAGAAGCGTTAATTTCCGTATCTCCACAACTATTTGAGAAACTAAACAACTTATCATTGCAAAATTGTAGGACTATTAGAAATAAAAAACTTTTATTTGACATATATTTTTATAAAAGCAACAGTTTCTGAGATATTTGCAAATATATTAATACAATTTTGTGAGCTTTAGTTGTAAACATATACTACTTAAGTCTTAACGCAATAATTCTCCAATGCCATAGAGTAATTAAATATAAGTAAGTATCTAAAAAAAGTATGTTATTTTTCCTTAAAGCTCTTAGGAGAAATGTTTGCACAGCAATGATCTATCTCCATTTTAGACTCAATAGTCAATATTTACATTTTTTATTGGTCAAAATGTATAAATGAATAATTAAATATCAATGCGATGACTTGAAGATCTGCAACACCTTATAAAATGTTAAAATTTTAACCAGAAATCGAAATTTTAATACGAAGTGTTGACCCTTGTGGAAGACATTAAACTGTTTGAAATGCTCTTAGGTGGACAAAGATGCGCCTCTTTTCTCATTGATTCTATATCATTGTATATTATTTTATGCGTGTTCTTATGTGGAGTGGTGATGATACAATGTACATTATTCCGTTCAGAAATCTTACGAGTTTATAGAAAGAGAGAGAAAGTCTGTGCGGTCTGCCGTACCATTTATTTTTTTCTTGTTTTAGGGAAAGTGAGGCTCTGTTGTGCAATCTGTGTCCCACACTCTTTTTGGCTATTTAAATATATACATTAACTGGTTCTTTATGATTTTTATGAGAGTTAAGGCAACAAACAACCTCATCTGGTCAGGTTTGCCCTTATTGGGGAGGTCAAGGTTAAAATTTGGCAAGATGTACTGAAGATATTTTCCATCTATGATTTTATATTGTCCCATGCTAATAAGTGTGCTTTTTCTAAAAAAATTATATCATCATTATTCATACCGCATTAGGGTAAGTATATAGATAGCTAAGATTGGTGGTAAGGAGCAATGAACATAAAAAAAATACAATAATGTCTTAGAGAGGATGAAGATGGCACTTATAGGTGAATGTACCCTTATTCCTTAATTATCTTAGAGGTAGATTGAATAACTATTAAGTAAATAATATTCCTGGCTAACCCACCTTGAACTATAGGATGAAACCCTCCTCGGTGGCGTAGTTGGCTAACGCGCTAGACGTGTTGAGCTCGACCGCCGAGGACGGGGAGATCAAGTTTCAAATCTTGGTCGGGTGAACTGGGGGTGGTTTTTCCTAAATGGTTTTACACTTTCCCTCCACGCTAAATGCGAGTTCACTTCCTCTAAATTCAACCCTCCCAATTCCTAATCCATTAGCGTAATTAGTACTTAAGCGTATAACCCGAACGGCTAGAAAGACGCGGTGCTAAATAATAATAATAATAATAATAATAATATAGGATGAAATTCGACATCACCGGTAAACCAGACCAGGATAATTTAATGACATAGACTATTTGCCCATAAATTCCTGCACCCTTATATTAATTTAGTTGAGAATTTTTTAAATCCATAACGTGTGTTGCATATTGTTCTAGCATCCTACAGAAACTATACAATTTTTCATAAGTAATTCAATACATAATATGTATTTATTGTTATTGCATGTTTAAAAAATACTAGTTATATTTAAGAATAACAAATTTATATGAAACATTAATTTTATATATTTTATACTATTTTATAAAATAAGCTTTTTTATATCATCCCTCTTCCAATTTAAAAACCTTGAAGATAACTATATATTTATGTTTTACCTTGTTCAAAAGTAAGGGAGAGTTTTTATTAAAATATAGAGAGATGGAACTATGTGAATGAGTTGAAATTGCTTCATACAAGAGCAAATAAAATAACATACAGTAGATTCTCTATATTTCAACGTCTCATATGTTTTGAAGTAGTTACACGCCCGGGGTACTTCCTTTTACATGGAATAAACGATTTGTGGTTACTCAGAAAAACAACAGGCAAAAAAAAAAAAAGGTCAGACACAATCATACAAACTGCCTCATACAAAATTCTCATAAATATGTTTACACTGAACTTCGATTACATGATTTTTAATCAGAGAAACTAATATGTCATCTTATTAATCACAATGTGAACACTATTTATATATATATATTCTAAAAAAATCTTTTCAAACTATTTTTAGACCTTATTAAAACCATTCATAAAATCATTTATTTAGAAATTACTTAAATATATATATATATATATATATATATATCACCTTAAAAATATTCTTATTTACCATAAAAATTAGAACTATTCCAAATTCTAAATTTTTACCAGAGTATTAATGGCAATTTTCGGGAAATTTCCAATATCCTAAACTTTTCTAGATTAAACAAACCTTAATTTAGTTTATTTGAAGTATATACATTATAATTTATCATATGAAATAGATATCAAAGTGCAATTTTAAACAGAACAGTTTGAGAAATTTTCGAAAATTTTGGAATTTTAAGTGTCAGTCATGATAATATTAACCTTAAGAAATGATTGGGAACCAAATTAAAACAAAACATAAACATAGATATATAACAACTAAATATAAAGTTTGAACTAAATCAGTCTAAATTTTTTTTTAAATCTACGCCCAATGTCAAAAAGACAATCAGAAATGTAAAATTGTATATTTTACACTTGGTGGCTCGTAAAGTGTAATGATTTGTTCTTATCTAAAACTAAGAATTTTCAATATTTTTATTCTATACAAAATTCTAATAGTAAATACATTTGATAATATATACAGATATTTTTAACAGTGAATTGTGATGAGTACAAGGGCTGTTGTTCATCATTATGTAACCTTCTCTACTCCGCAGTATCTTATTTTCTTTTTAGGCTAAATATCTTCCTAAGCAACTTGTTTTTGAGCACCCTAAATTTAATCTTGTCATCCAAGGTAAGAGACCACGTTTCACACCCATAGTGAACAATTGGTAAAATTATTGTTTTTTATTGTTTTTATTTCCTGAGCCAATTGAATTTAAAGTTTTTTTTTAAGAAACAACCCATCATAAATAATTATATAAATAATTCTTGTAACATTTTAATTATATAAAAATAAGCTGATGGAGTGAATTATTTTGCTATTATTATATTTTATAGTGTCTGAGAAAAGTGTACTTACAATAAAATGTAGAGTAAGCCTATGTATAAATTACTCACTTCAAAGTCCTATAAACATAGACATTATATATTTTATTTTAACATTTGTAAAAAAAAAAAGCTGTATTTCTATAGCGTGTTAATCCGCCACAATCTTTTGAGAAAGTTTTGCTTTGAAGTCACCCTTTTCATCTCTTGTGAAGAGTGTGCGGGCCCATATTTTCTAAACTCTTTTGAAAACATAAAGCGTTTGTTATCTCAAGTAAGCCGTTTAACACGTTTTTTAAAACTGTGTTAAATATATAGAAGGAGTGTAAGCCTCAAAAATGTTCATTTAGTTTTCATGATCCAGTCGAGAAAGTGTGTATAGAATAAATTTTGAATTAAATACATAATCTTACTTCTTTTTTTATTTTCACTCTGCGCTTCAATAATAACCTGGTATACACACATTTAGATACATTCATTGGGACCAATTTAAAGGAAATGGATTTGTATTTTCGTAGAGGAAGAGTGGAAAACGCTTTAGACTAAACCATCTTAGTGTACCCATTCAGAACTCGAACTCTGACCTCCTAATCAATTGCAAATTAAGCTCTATGAGCCTGGTACTTAATTCTTGAATCCACCTGTGAGGACTATAATTTTATTAAAACACATATTGTATTTGGTAATATATAAGTAACCTAATTATATTAGAATATATATGTGTCATATATATATATATATATAGTAAAATATTTGAAGGTTACAGGTGAATGGGGGGAAGTCACATTACAAAAATTTTCAAGGACGTCTTTTATATTTTAATCCTCATAGGGATCCCAAAGTTTTTTTATATATTTAAACAATATAAATATAGCAGAAACATCTTTTTAGCATAATGTGCAGTGCACTAGAAATGCATTATGATGGTGTAAGAGTCAATTTGTGTTTACGTTGGAATCTACCCATATTTCCCCTGTGATATTCATATAAATTGCTTGATATATATTACTTAGGCAATAAATATATTTATTTATTTATTAAAATAAAGCTAATGCCATACATAAATATTATTAAAATACATTTAGTGGTCAATATATTTTTCAGCCATGATACTTATTTTAATAACGTTTTAGCTTGCACCGGAATTTAAAAATTTATATACATATTCTTTGAAAATAATTATATTTCTGTATCATTATATTTATATGAAATGATTGTTGTACTTGAACGGAAACCGGGAAGTATTTAGATATAGGATTCCAATTCGTATTGTCTGGGATATCGGGAGTTCAGAAATCAAGTCCTGAGTGTCATAAACGTTTTTCAATAAAAGGTTTCTTACTTATACTAAATGCCAAGGAACGATTTAAAGTGGCACAACTGTTTAGTTTGGTAGGAATCGTACACGACATTCAACAGTTGACCAGTTGACCAGTCAGTATAGGTGAGAGACGACGCCAATTGATACAAAAATACCCTATTTATTTTAGCAAGGCACGTCTAGAAAGTCTTTATTCCTAATAAGATCCTACTATATAGTATAATTTTGACATGGAAAAATAGGACTTTTAGAACACTCTTTCTAATATGAACAGGAAGAACGGGTTAGTTATTTGTAAATATGTGGCTATTTGTTGCTAGTTAAATTAGATTTTTTTGGAAAATGAGAATAACGCAGAAATACTAAGTTCTTCCCAACAAATTATTTCATCAGAACCTCAAAAAGATATGACTTTAAGTTAATAAATTTCATCTTTAATGCCCTCGCCAAATTCTGACATTATTTACCATTATTTTTTGGGTTCTATAATTGATAATCAACTATTTTGTGAGAAAGAGTGCTACGTCAAAACTGAAGCTAGGACGCCTGAGTAAAGGGAGACATCATTAAAATATTTAGTCGGCTGTGTACGATCTCCGATACTCTCACATTCACATTTGGAGGGTGAACTATAGATATCCAAGGATGTATATCAGTTCGGTTTTTATCAGCTCTCATCGTGTACGTACTGACTGTGGGGGTGCTTTGCGTAATAATTTCAGGGATGCTCAGAACCCCCAATATTTCATCCTTTTTAAAAACGTTAATATTATGACAATAGTTCTATCTTGGATATAGAGTTGCGCCACGAACAGTGTTTAATAGCATAACAAATGGCAGGTGCTGCCATCTGATATGCAAGTAAACTTGTTTAAGTTGGTAGCACTCGCTACTCGTGAACGGACAGAGAGCTTGGCATTGGTCGACATGTTTGAATTATAGTTTGGTTAGTGTCAGTTCTAGTATCTTCTGTATTATTTTTGTGTTGTGAATGTTTGTTTTATTTTATCAAATTTATTTATATTTAATTTTATTAAACATTTATTGAGACTAAAATTACATATTAATTGTGGCTATTTTTTAGATACGGTGATTGAAAATTTGCAAATTTTATACCACTTACACCCTCTTTTTATAGACCACTTGCAATGGTTTTTTTTAACAAGTTGGTGCTTATGCGCACCACATTTAAGGGGGGGGGAAGGAAACGAAGGTGGGCTAGGATCAGTAATTCTATTGTATTTATAACAAAACAATTTTTTGATTAAATAAATAATCAAATAACTCTTTACTAGAAAAGTAAAGTATAATTTTGTACGCATGGTAACCTCAATATTTCTTGAATATCTTTAGGGGTGTCTTATAATTTAATTACAACTTTTTCTCACCATTTAAAAATGTTTTTAGTCTAATGATGCTTTGCTCATGACAGCTATTCAAGAACTGTTTATATCACCATGGGAAGAAAATAAGACTCCTATGTGTCTATTGTAGAATTATATTTGTTTATTTTGGTCATAAATAGGTATTACTATAAAAACTGCAATTTCATTGCCCTTAACTCGAACTATCTTTCACCCCACCTTAATACCGTTTATTTTACTGTCCACTATAATCTGTTCAGTCATTGGTCTGTGCCTAGCCTAACTTAGCGCAAACTAAAGTACACTTTGTCTTAATTCTTACCTGCCCTATCTCTAGCCCTTTGTGGTTATTGTATGGGTAGGCTATAATGGTGGTAGGAGGCGTAGGGATGGAAAACCCTACTATAATTGATAATAATAAAGTAAATAATTGCAGAATGTCTGATTTAATTACTGAAAAAGGGGGTTTCACATGACTGAGAGTGCGTATATTTGGATCAAAGAAAAAAAGTATTACCATTCACAAAAAACTCTAGGATAGTGTACTAAAGTAATATTAATAATAATGACAAAATTTAAAATAGATTATAAATTTTAAAAAATCCATAGGCTATATAAAAAATGTTTCTGTTACTTATGATATAAATTTAGCCAGAGATCTACAAAATGGATTTAAATTTTTTTAGTGGGAAAATTATTTGACAAGACTTAAAATTCGCTTGGTGAACGATATATGATTTAGAGGATTGATAAGTGACGTTAAACTCAATAAAACTGATATTGTTTCACATATAAAGAGATCTTCAATACCTAGATTATTTTTATTTTCACTTATAATTAGAGAAACAATTTAAATATTTAAGAGATTTCTTGTAAAACTATGTAGAATTTTTCAAGTAAGATTTGCAATTGTTTTTAATTGTTTTTAACACCACGTCTTACTAGCTGTTCGGGCTGTACGCGTAAGTACTAATCACGCGCTAGGGGCTAGAAATAAGGAAGGTTTAATTTAGAGGAAGTGAACCAGCATTTGCGTGGAGGAAGAGTGGAGAACCATTTAGGAAAAACTACTCCCAGTTCACCCAACCGAGACTCGAACCTTGACCTCCCCGTCCTCAGCAGTCTAGCTCAAAAATAAACTATCGCATTAGCTAACTACGCCACCAAGTCATGTTAAAATTAATTAATGAACAATATAAATAATATTTATGGGACTGAGAAGTGAGGCCTTAACCAATAAAACTGATAGTTTTCCACGTTTAGGGGATAATTTCTGTACCTATACTGATAACCATTAGCGCTAATTAAGTTATAAAAGGAAATTTGTTATAAACTGTATTAAGGGTAAACTAGTATAGAACCATGTTTAATTAATTTTAATAATGATGTAATACAGTCAAAATATAAGTATTAATACGCCCCTAGAACTATTTCTGCTAAAATTGATTGAAGCTTTCAAATGTTTCACTTTTATTTAACCATACGTAGATAAAATGTTTTCCCTACGGGAGCAAAAGTAACAAAAGAAACCCATTCTTTCCCCCTCTTACGTTTTTTTCTCTTTCCTGTACCTCCTGCGATGTTTCGTTCCGATCGAACAGGGCAATTCCATTAAAGCCTTCCTAGGGCTCTGTGAAAGTTACCGAACGGGGGGTTTTTTGGAGGAGCACACAAATATAATGGGAAATCGTTAAAATTTCACCAGACACCCTTTCTTCGACAAAAAAGCACTAAAAAAAATGTTCCACGAATCCTCAGAATAGTAATCTTGTCATGCAATTACTTGGAAAAAGGGTTGACATAATATTAAAGGTAATAAAATATTGAATAGGTACGATGATTGATAATTACACGTTTTTTCTAATGTATTTTTAGCACCAAGCTTCACTCACTACCCGTTCGCGTTACATGCATATAGACTAATTATTAACGCTAGTGGTTTATAGGAATGTGATCCGTCTTGGTGACATAGTTAGCTAATGCGCTAGTTTTGTGTTGAACTGGACTGCCAAGGACGGGGGGACCTGATTCAAATCTTTGTCAGGAGAACTGGGGGTGGTTTATCCTAAATGCTTTTCCAATATCCCTCCACGCAAATGCGAGTTCATTTCCTCTAAACTCAACCCTCCCAATTCCTAGTCCTATTGTGTAACTAGTACTTAAGCTATGGCCCGAATGGGTGGTAAGGCGTGATTTTAAATATTACTATTACTATTTTATGGATGAGAAATGTTATATTTAAAGGTAGTGTACCATTATTTGCGTGGAGGGAAAGTGGAAAACCTTTTATTGAAAGCAATCCTTGGTACACCTGACCGAGATTCGAACCTCAATTTCCCCCTCCTTGGAAGTCCAGTCTACTGCAAAAGTGACGCCTGAGACCAGGTGACCACAGAAGTGAATATTCTTACTATTGCAATAGTGTTTGTACTTGAATATACAACTAAATAAAACATAACGTGATAAGCCTAAAAGCGAGATGTGTGATTTTAAACAGATATGAGAAAGGTTAGAAATTAACACAATTAACTACGGAATATTCAATGTTTAAGTCAACCTTTTTTATAAAAGTAAAATTGCGGAGAAAATCCTGGAATGTGTTATATATATTTACGAACTAGTGTACGAATATTAACCATTGTTATAACCAAATTTTATTTCCTGATATATGAAACATGACTTGGATGTGTTTTTTAATTGCTGATAGATTTAAAAATATAGTGTTGCTATCACACACAGATTTAAAAAAGACTAATAAAGAATATCTAATAATATTTGTCATAAGTGTTTAAAGAAGTGTCTTGTTTATTTAATACTCTCAATTTCATTAGAATATTTTAATGTTTTGTTTAGCTATATTACATTAAAAAAATTATATACAGAACTTATTTGTTATATTTTCTATTTGCATGTCAAAGAACCAATAGAGAATAATTTTTTAGGGATCATGTATTCGGGTAGTGAGTCGGATGAAAGATATTTTAGTAAAACTGACCAGGAAGCCAATTTCTCCTATCATCAAACATAATATTAAGACTAGTAACTTTTCAATTGATTCATTGGAGTTTATTAGTTAAATGAAGATGATTAGACAATCTTCTCATTAATATAGTTGGAAAAAATTGGCTACTGATATTTTCACTTAACTTGGCAATTAAACTAATTCCTATAATTCCCTTATGGTCATAATAGCTATGCTCATCCACCAACTTGTTTTGAATGGCCTTACTAAAATAATTACTTTCAAACTTTAAATATGCTTACGTCACTGGTTGAGTGAGTACGGTGTTTTAATATGTCTCCAAAAAAATGAAAGCGATAAAGACAGTTTTTGTTACGTGTGTGGTGACCATACTATAAAATCTAATCGCAAGACATTAATTAAGAAAGCAAATGATCCTTACCTTGGGTATAAAATGAGTGACCAGGATGAATTTTGGGTTCTTAACATTGCCTGTGGCAGCTTTGGATTTTACTTGAGATAATGGCTGAAGTACCTTTGGATGTATATGCCGTTTGCAGTACCAATGGTCTGTGTCAAATTGATCCTGCTTCTCAGAAATCTCATTTTATTCTCCTGTATTCTCTTTATATCCTGGTCCTTCAATACCCACTCTTCTTAAAAACATATTAAAATTTTTTAATTTCCTCTGTACATGCCTTGTAAGTCAAGTCTTTGATAGTTCTAGATTTACCAGGTCCTGTTCAGTTAGAATTATCGATACTATTTTAATTAAAGGTGTTTAACTTTTAGGTCCAACTTTATGTCATTTCGTTACAACTACTACAATACTTATAATGGGATAGTAAGACGTAGTATTAAGCTAGTATTACATATATTAAACTGAAAAACATGTATATCAAAAATTTCAATATAATATGCTGTCTTATTTATAAAAGAATAGTACCTTAATATGCATGTACCTATAAGGCACGCTACATGGATAAAGCCAGAATCAGTGTAAAATTATGTTAAATTAATACAAGCTCTACTGAAAAACAACAAATAGCTCACGCTATTGAGCGCCCAACTTCTGTTTTGTGTCTTCGAGAGAAAAGGAAAGTAAGGGAATCTAAACATTAGCATTACAAATTTTGAGGGGGGTCGTAGGATGGGTGCGGGTGGAGGTTCTGAAAGAACAATAGAAGAGATAACCCCCCTTTCTTCTTTGGCTCTTCGCTTTTGTCTGGAGTCTCTGAACTTTATTTTGGGAAGGGTAGTTCGGTGACTTGGAAAGTAGGATACATCGTCATTTCTGAAAGCAATAGACTTGTAGTACGGAAGGCAACAAGGTTGCTTAGATATTGGATACCGTGTTTGCACCCGGAGAAAGGAATTGAAAGTTAATTCTGATATTGTTAAGGGTAACTTAGTACGTAGTAAGCCGTTAACATCGGTAAACTCTATAAGTTAAGTAAAAAAATGTTTGAATAAAATAGACTAAATTAATAACTACTATCACTAATTAGCTGCCTTTTATAAAAGCTACTTTAACTAGGTTCGTGAAAGAGTGTACTAAATAAAATGAAATATTTGAAACTTTTGTAGTTATTAAAAGTAGGTACCTAAAAATTTACATATTTATTTACTAACTCTATGGCATTAGGAACGTGAAAGTTTATTACCCCACTTAAAAATGTCTGCCATCCATACCTATATTGAACTAGTTGTATATCATCTGCCTCATTAAACCATATCCTTGTATTGAGCAAGTTCTAGCCAGTCCAACTCATTACAACCTACCCTTATATTAAGCTAATTATATCCAGTCCACACCCTTTCTATTTTAGGTTAATTCTAATTTTATCCTCCTATCTTTGTCTAGTCATCCCAATGGTCTCTTACCATTGGGTTTGCCAGTCAGTATCCTGAACATGGTTCAATAATCTCCTATTTATGCCACATTTCCTGCCTACTATAGTCTATGAGACTTGATTATCTTGAAGATGTCTTGTGATAAGTATAGGGTATGTAACTATTTATTATGTAACCTCCTTATTCCTCAGTGACCTTATCACATTTTTGGAATAAACTTCTTAAAAATCCTCTTTTTGGTAACTCTACTGGGTTTATGTCATGCCATATGTTATACAAAGACCTACATTTATTAGGGATTTTAATAATCAGGGAGCGTAAAACACGAAAGAGGTGTAAGACGTGGTGCTAAGATAATTAAATAAATAAGTAGTTATACACAGCTCCCCGATTATAGCACCATCTCATACCATGGACTCAGATCTTGGGCCTTTGAAAGCTAAATACTATGCAATTAGCTTCTCTAAAATATATTATCATCATTAGAATGTACCTAAAAGATATAGAATTTAATGAGGTGGACTGGCTGTAACTAGATCAAGATAAAGATAGGGGGCGTACTTTTGTAAGTATGGCACTGAAATTTGTAAGTAAATATAATACAAAGTGTTCCATTACATGGATGTTTGCGTATTGCAGGAACTTGTTATACAACTCAGGACTCATAAATAATATGGTTAAACTGGTAATTTATTATATTTATTAGGTATTGTAATTGTTTTAAATATCCTACCTAGATTTTATAATAGATCGTGAGGTTTTAAAGGCCCCCGAACTCAACGTAATGGGCTTTGTCAATCTATAATATGTTCTTTGAGCTGCAACTGAAATGATGTAATTTATCTTGTTAATATATCATATTTGGATGTGATATGATTACTAGTATTTAAGTCTGTCTTCGCAAAGGAGCTTGTGCTTAGTTGAAATAATAAAATAATCTCACTATTGATTTAAGTTGATTATAAAATATTTAAGTGAAATAATAGCCAAATATAGACATATGGGATGAATGAGCATCACGATCTCACAAAAAGCATCATGTTACACCAAGTTTAAAAGGTGACCTGATGATCTAGGGGTAAGTTGTTGGACTTCTGTACTTAGGTTCCGGGGTTTAATCCTTGGTCCTGGCACAGATTTATCTGATTACCAAACCCTTCCTTCACCTCTGACAAGACGTGTATGAATCACAACTTGTGAATGTGAGATGCCAGGCCTCCACCGTGGTTTGGATTCTACGTTAAACTGTAGGTCCTCCATTTCATCTCACAATCACCCTACCATTACACATTAGCGTAAGAGCGTATAAACCAAACGGGTATTAAGACGCGGTGCTAATAATGATGATGATAATTATAATAATAATAATAATAATAATAATAATAATAATAATAATGCACCAAGATATAATACCAGAAGATTTTTATTTTGATTTTTGAAATTTGAATTTCCAACTACACCTAAAATACTGCTTTCCATTAGTTTTATCAATTTCAAGCTCTTACATTTCCAGTTCTTCAATTTTAAAATCCCATTTATTAATACATCGCTTGATTATCTGTTTAGGCATATTTCACTAACATGCCAAATTTCAATTTTATTCAACATTGAGAAGTATTTTCTATTTGCCTAAAAATTTTTGAAGCCCCATTTCTTGTTACCAATTATTAAATTCTAAATTATCATTATTTTCTTTATTCTTGACTATTTGCGTCTGTAGTCCTAACGGCTATTTTCTAATTATATGCCTCCCTTTTTCTCCCGTATAATTCACTTCGGTAAAAATTTATTGTAGGATAAAATGATTTAAATTTCGTAAAACCAATGACAGAATATTGTTTACTGGCATTGAAAACAATCAGATATTAAAAATTTATTGAAAATTAAAAAAGTAAATAACAATTTTCAAAATTTTTGATAATATTAAGTATTAATTTTAGGGTCAGCTGGCCGGAACTAAAAAAGAAAATACAGCGTTCCAGTGTTAAACAGTGCTAGAGAACTTCGGAAGTCAAATTTCATCACAATCGTATAAGCTTGTAATTTTTTTAGGCCCGTAAGGTATGTATAGGAACTCTTTGGAGCTACAGATTCGACCCCTTTTTTAATTTTTCAGGTTTAGGTTTAGGTTTAGCTCACTGGGATGTACGTTTAAAAACCTCTTGAAGGTAAAACAGGCCAACACGGCATGGATTCTATATTAAAAATACTTTGTTGTATTATACAATCATACTCTTAAAATTTATTTTGATAAATTAAAAGAATTTTTATATAGATATTAATATATATTTTTAATCAATATATATTCATATATTCATTTATATATTGATCGCTATAAATATTTATGAATAAAATAAATTCTGCCCATTTATTCTAAGCCAAAAATATAGTGGAAGGGTGTGTACCTACAAAATAGTTCGTTGAGACGATTTGAAAGTAGACCTAAATGTTAAACATTTAAGAGAATTTTGTATATATATATATATATATATATATCATGGGTAGAATGGAACAGGGACTTAGGTCAGCGATTAAGTGGATGAATTAATATACATATATATAATTAATATCGTTAGACCTATTTTAACTGTAGCATATGCCTGTATAATATATTATAATATTCATATGAAGATACAGTGAGAAAATATTAAACTATTTTGAGATCCATATTGATGTGTTATTAGTGTTTATTTTATAAATATCAAAAATATCTGAATAATGTAACCATTGCAGATAGCATTACTTGATGTATCAAAACGTTAAGGAAGATCTATTAAATTAACGCGTTGTCATATCTGATTATTTATATGAAATTTTAATTATATATAAACATACAATAGTATTAAACATTATTTTTTTTTTAAAACACATGTTTGTTTCGACATTTTAAATAATGAAATGGCAAACTGGTTTTGTCTTAAGAGTAAAAAAATCTGTAAATGGTATTGCATACCCGGGAATTGAACTAGTACCATCCACAACTGACCATACAGCTTATAGCGGTGAGATTGCATACTCTCCTCTCTGTTAACTTATTGAAATCCCCTGACGTCCTTGTGAAAACAGACTCAAAATGTCATAAGGATAACACGCAAGGCATGGGATGAGTGGCTCTAAGGACTAGATCCAGGGACAGCACAGGACTTATCAAGTGGCTGTGTGCCCAGGAGTTGGTCCCAAAACCTCTCATCTTATTCCCAGATGAGAGCCCTGAGTTGTGACAGACAGCATTACAGAAATATACCCTAAACAAACATGATGCCTCCTGGGACGATACAAAATACATATCATTATAATCATATTGATGAAGTAATTAACAAATTAATCAGTAGTTTCATTTTAAGGGAAAATATATCTTTCTAACTCTTGTGACTGTCCCATTTAGGCTAAACGAGTGTATTTAATTTTTTATTTATGAATAAATATGTTTAAAAATGAAGGCTGGTAAAATTTTGCATACCATGGTAGACAGGATCTGCAACATGAATACAAAAAAAATGAACCACGATTATTTAAAATGTTTACTGGTTAATATACTGTAAATAGATCAATGGGAGGATCTAGACACAAATAATTGGAGGATAGCATTATAATAGACCTGAAAGGAAGAAAATGTAATGTGTTTGAGCAGATATAATTAGCTCAATCTTGGATATAGTGTAATGAGTTGGACTAGACATAACTAGCTCAAGATAGGGATATAGTTTAATGAGTTGGACCAGATATAGCTAGCTCAAGATAGATATAGGGTGTAATGAGGTGGAATTCACATAACCATATCCAGATAGAGGAGTGTAAGCTCTATAATAATGAAGTACCTGTAGCAAAGTACAAGTTCACTTAATTAAATCCAACAGTTATTTATGTTTAGAAAATACACCTAATATTTGGACATAGATAACCTTACACGCTTTCATCTGCCCACCAAATTATTGATTTTGAACAAAATTACTTTAGCCAATATTAGAATATTTCAAATTTTTAAAACCATTATACATTAAAATACCCACGAATCTGTTTTTACAACTGAACATAAATTCTTATTTATCATAAAGCGTGCTCCATAAGTATTCATTAAAATTAAATGATAATGTGAACCACAAAATCTTTACCTCATCTTTATCATAAAATAGAAATATTACTAATAACTCGTGATATTTGTTAGCCAAAAAAAGTTTCAGAAACAAGCTACCAAAGATCATAATCTAATAAATACACACTGTTACAGAAACATTGAGAATATAACCCATAGTATATCCTTCTAAGAGCATAGCAATCAAGTTCATATATCAAAGTGCTTAAAAAATAATTTTTTACTCTTAGATCAGAAACTATTGATTTCAAAAAAATATTACCTCTATTAAAATATTTTTATTTTAAATAGTAAGTTACTACAATTTTGCAATGATAATTTATTCATATCTTAAATAATTGTGGAGATATGATAAAATTTTGGAAGTTCAGTTATCTAAAGTGCCCTTAAGGTCATTTTCATGAGGAAACGAGTGTTATAATTGTGTTTGTAGTTTTGTAGTGTTAAACAAGGCATATATACCAAATTTAATCAAAATCGTTAAGAGTGGACGCGTATAAGATCGATTTTATAATTTTTTCACTTAAGTAAACTACCCTTAACTTAAGGTTAGAAATCTAATTTCAATATTCCTAAGAAAATCTTCGATACCAAGTGCTTTGGCCTGATCGGTAAAATGGTTTCGGCTCCACGCGGGGATATAGACTAACAAATAGACAGACTAATAGCAAGGCAATATCATATTTTCTGTATCAGTTGGTCATGAAACGTCGATGTTTATCAAAATCTTTAGTTCGATATTTTTGAAGATAGGAAGATCCTCCAAGGGGTCAAGAGAGAAAGAGAGAGAGAGAGTAAAAAATACTTATACCTGTGTTATAAGAAAATAAAAATTAGGTATCAGTAAATTAGTAGCCTTAATTTAAGCGCATTTCTATTTTTTATATGTCCATAGACATAACCAAAAGATTTGAATCAAATCCTTTATTTAGTTTCAATTGTTGCCCTAGGGACAGTTATACATAATTATATCCAAATATTTATAAAACTTGTAGCTTCATAATAATTTTTAGTATATTTTATAATTCACTACGGTATTTTATAAATATGAAAGATAAAAGATTAATAAAATAAATAGCATCGTGGAAAATGTGATTCGATTAAAATCATATATTCTTTGGATGCATTTATGATATTGGTGCTGCTTTCTCTTATCTATTAAGATTAATAATTGAAAACTAACTTAAAAACTAAAATTAAAATTTTCAATGATAATTTTCAAACCGGTCTATAAAATAGAATATTCTAAAAAAATGTTTACATAAAGATATTAATCTGTGTTCTATTCTCTTTTAACTCCTTTCTAACCACTCATAATATTTTCTGTGTGTTCATTTTGAGATGATGTCTATTCGCTATCCTTGTGGTAAGGATATACCATTCACACGATCCCAAACATGCGATAAAAAAAACAGATTGATTGAAAGTCATGGTACACGCAATTCAACTTTTAACATTTCCTATTCCGTTGTAATACATACCACTTTATTTCCTCTTCAGCAGATAAAACTAACACTAAAGAAAAGGTTCAGTGTGAGAATGAGTATGGGTTAGGTGATTCATATCTTATTTTACTCACCATAAAGTTTATTCGTAACCATAAATATTTTATCACTAGTGTTTACGTAGAGCCACTCTTGTATGACATCTACTACAAAATTCAAACTTCAAAGAATGATGCCATTTATTTGATTTTTTTAATATTATCATTGTGTGTTATTTGAGATATTTTACCATGCTTATAAAAGTACAATCAAATGCCAATATTTTAAAATACTTTATAAATATAAAGTAAATTTTAAAAACAAAGATTTTACATTTTCAGACTATCTAAAATACAAACCCACCGTGTTTATTATTTGGTAGTTGAAAAAAAGGTGCTTGGAAGTATATTTGGTTTAAAAAGAATGAGGCTACTCAGTAGAAGAGGAGGTAATATACGAGAATAACTAGTTACACCCTATACACAAGACATTGATTGCTAGTATGGGTGTGAAGTCCACTTTTTCAATTCGAACTGAAATCGAATCGAGTATATGTAATATTCTCTAAGTTCGAATAGAAGTTCGAATAATTTTTGTTAGTTTTTTTACACTAGAAAAATATAATATACTAGCGGATCCGACAGACGTTGTCCTGTCTGAACGTTGGCTTTTCGTTTGGGTGGCATAATTTATTTCGATAATAAAACAAATACTGTCTGATCATCACAATTACAAATTCACAATGAATATTGGGGAGTGGTAGTTTGAAATTTTGAGGTTACATGTTCTGATATGAAAAAAATCTAAAAAATATCCCCCCCAAAAAAAATTCCCTAAAAAATAAATACTAGAAACCGATTGTAGCGCCCCCTACCGGGTCCAATTGTGAATCTAAACCATTCATGGACCCACTCAAACACACACAAATAATTTCATCAAAATCGGTCTAGCCGTTTAGGAGGAGTTCAGTGACATACACACGTACAGAAGAATTATATATATTAAGATTGTTGTTTACTGAACTTTATGTATTTAAATTACTTATAAAATATTTTACTGTACTTATTTATACCAATATTTCATTCTAATCTAATAAATCAAGTTATATTACAATATACAATTCAATTACTTATGATTTTTTCCGAAGAAATATTGTTATATATATTGTATATAAATGACAATTATTGACCATAAATCGAGTATTTTACCTGTAAATATTTATTTGGCGAAGCTTCGAAGCCGGAATTATTTCTCAAGCGAATCTGACATTTGTTTCGAAGTTTCGAAGCCAAGTCGAAGCTTCGCACACCCTTAATTACTAGAATAATCAAGTCTCGTATATAACTGTGGGCAGGACATGCAGTGTGAATGGGAGAATCTAAAACCACGTTCAAGGTATTGAACGGCAAAGCGAATGGGAAAAAGACTATCGGGAAGACCCAGTCACAGATTGGAGGATAGCTTTAATATTGACCTGAAAGAGTTAGGTTGTAATGAGTTGTACTGTCTCAAGATAGGGATAGGTGGCTTACTTTAATGTTTGTGGTAATTGTTTTTTGAGTTCCTAATAAAATAGAGTAATTAAGAATATATTTTTTAAAGCAATATAATTAAACGTACATATTAAATACTCTAAAGATTAAAAAAAACCATTCATACACCTCTATATTTTATTAGTAATATTTAATTTATATTTAATTATAGGTTTGATAAATCAGCTACTCCACCGTAATAATAAAATAAATCTTATATTCCTTACTATTCTTTTAAACTATATTTTTAGTTCATAACATAATGTTTACGTTTAAATCATGAGCTTTTAATAATGCCACCTAATTAAAGGAAAATATTCTAACACTTGGATATATCCTATGGTTTTGATAACTTTGAAGCTTAAAAAATACTAAAATAATCCTCCAATATCTTTGAAAAGTTATGATGTGAACCTTATAAAAAAATAATTGATTTGTTTGGAGAAAACAAGATAAATGAACCATATAGCTTGATCCCAGATCTGTGAAATCTCACTTGAATCAGCTTCAAATCATGAGAAGGTCTCTTTATATGATTTTTATTTTGAACATCTGTAAAGCATTAAAGCCCACCGAATTAGGATCAAGGTATTTTTTTTCTTTTTTACGTCAATATTTTCCCAATAAAAATCGGGGCTTAATTTTCTTCACATGATGAAATGGTAGTTCTTGAATATCTGTCATGAGAATAGCGGCATTTAATGAGACACATTTTAAATGAAGTGAAAAAGTTGTCATTAAATTCCAGGAAAATCTTGACGGGTATTATATAACAAATGTTGATAAAAATTATTTGAGTAATTTAACCAAACTAAATTACTTTACTAAACTCACGTTCCCTAAACTCTCACCTTAACGACTTTTGGGGGAGTGAATAAGGGGAAATTGCTTACCAGGCGTGAGGAGAGGATTGAAAATCTGTTATATGGGGGGGAGAACCTTTTAAAACACCCCAACATGAATTCAAAACACAACCTCATTGTTAAGGAACACGTCCTACATGGAACTTCATTTGATCTCACAATAAAGACTATACCCACTTCGGTGGCAGCGTGTTCTAACGCGCTACTCTCGTGATGGACTATACTGCTGAAGACGTGGATATCGTTGACCCAAGTCGTGTGCACTGGGGGTGGTTTTCCTCACCAAGTGGTTTTCCACTCTCCTTCCACGCAAATGATGATGCACTTCCTCTCTATTAAATATTCCTAATCCCTAAACCATTATTGTAATTAGTACATAGGGGTATAATCTGAACGGGTAGTAAGACGTGCTGTTAAGAAATGAAAAACGAAGAATAACGACTCTATGAAATCAATTTGATTATTTAACGTGTTACAGTCAAATAAAGTCAAATTTTCATAGAAGAGCCTTATTTTTTTAAAAAAAATTGCTTAAGCAAAAATAAGGCTGAGAAAGTTTAATTTTCTCTCTCAAAGGGATTATAGACTTCATTTTATTTTGAAGTTTCATTGGGTTACAAAAAAAAAGAAGGAAAATATCACTTAGCTTACTCCAGACAGCTTTTCGTAAGAGATTTCGGAGCGCTAAGATGAAGATGACTGGTAAAAAGACCATGGAATTATCTTTAATCAAAACAATATTGGTATTTATTAATGAATAACAAGTGAAAATTTAAGGTTGATAATTGCTAATTGTTTTAATAGTTTGTTATATTTCAGAACAACCTTTTTCATAAGAATTTATTTCCCTTCAAGAAAGATAGAAATATAAGTCAAAGACAGGACTCACTACCTTTCTGATAAAGATGGTGTGGGAGTTTTATGAAGGCGGTGGAGTGGGATTATCAGAAGAAGTTGGAGGTTGGAGGGTGAGGGAGAGGAAGTCTTGGGAGTGGAGGAGGATGAATTAATTGGCCAATTGTCAGTAGCAGGAACGGTCATTACTATCCTGATAAATGGAGAATGCTTGAACGTAATGAAGGAAAGATTGACTATAAGAATACTTTCTCTACTTTCGTTTCCAAGTATTTAAATCTTTTATAAAAAATAAAATAAAAGCACATAGAGAAAAAAAAGTGGAAAAAGATTGCTACTAATGAGAAGGGTTTAAAGGTAAGGAAATTATTTTTTTGAGTTGTGACACGAATTATCTTTTTAAAGTTTATTTACCGTTCATTAAACTAGAAAAGGAATGTCTAACTTTCAAAATAATTCGGTTCTAGTATTTATACCTTTCATTAATTTTTATGTTATTTTGGAAATAAAAGTACTTATTTTAATGTAAAATGCTCTCTAGTCTTAATATTGGTTAGTAATTCTATTTAAATTGCGGTATTAAATAACTTATCTATGAATAAAATATTATATATAATTATAATATATTTTCTATATCTTACATTCTGAAATTATTTACTGGGCAATTGTACGAGATATTAATGAAACAATTAGATTATTTTAAACTGTATCAGTAGTCATGGGGATAAAGGACATAGTCACCTATTTTTCACTTTATGAAGAAAAGTTGGGATTCAAGTCATACAATTTTTTAATCGAATTTTTATATCCGTTTGAGCTGTACGCATATATTAACTGTGATATTGATATAGGAATGAAGAAATTTAGTGGAGAAAGGTTATAAAAAGAATCAGAAAATCTATCATCAGCAAATCTAACTTGGATTCAAGCACACACCTCACCGTTACTGACAGAACAGTTAAACATTTTAGGGTATTGAAATAAGTTTTGATCCATTTTGTCTTAAACTTATATACACGTCAATATCAATTAAACCCGCCTCGGTGGCGTAGTTGGCTAACGTGTTAGTCTCGTTTTGATCCAGACTGCCAAGGACGGGGATATTAAAGTTCGAATCTCGGTTGGGTGAACTGAAGGTGGTTTATTCTAAATGATTTTCCACTCTTCCTCTACGCAAATGTGTGTTCACTTCCTCTAAATTCAACCTTCCCCATTCCTAATCCGCTAGCGTGATTAGTACTTAAGCGGTATAAGCCAAACGGGTAGTAAGATTGGGTGCTAAATATATAGATAAAAGTAAATAAATAACAATAAATATATATTAAAATAATTCCTTTCAGTTAATGTATGTATGTATATATATCCTTCATGGATAGGTAAGCCCTCAAAAGACCACAAAACTGTACCTTAATGTCAAGTGGAGTATTCAAACAAATATAAATATATTTTTCTAATGTTTACCTAATCTATAGTGATATAAACTTTAAAGTTCACTGTCACATTTATAATATTATTCCACCTATCCCTATCTGGAGATAGTTCTATCCAGTCTACCTCATTACATGATATGCCTATATTGAGCTAGTTCTAACCAGTGCACCTCATTATACCCTATCTCTATCTTGAGCTAGCTCCAGCCAATATCCACCATTACACCTTACCCCTATCTTGAGATAGTTCTATCCATTTCACATCACTACACCCTAACGATATAGTGAGCTAGTTACATCCAATAAACCTCATTACACCTTATTTCTATGTTGAGATACTTCTATTCTGTCCACCTCATTATACCCTATCTTTATCTTGAGCTAGTTCTATCTAATATACTCCATTACACCCTATACCTATCTTGAACAAGTTCTATCCAGTTCACATCACTACACCCTAACGATATAATGAGCTAGTTCCATCCAATAAACCTCATTACACCTTATATCTATGTTAAGATACTTCTATCCAGTCCACCACACTTTACCCTATCTTTGTCTTGAGCTAGTTCTATCCGATATCCTCCATTACACCCTATCCCTCTCTTGAAATATTTATATCCAGTCCACCCCATTATAACCTATCTTTATCCTGAGCTAGGGCTATCCAATCTCCTTCATTACACTTTATCCCTATCTTGAGCCAGTTCTATCCAGTTCACCTCCCTTCACACTATCCCTATTATGTGCTAGATTTATCCACTCCACCTCATTACATCCTAACCATATCATGAGCTAAGAGTATCCAGTCTATCTCCGTACATCAACTTGATGACGCATTTTATCAACATTTTATTTTAGAAACATGTATATTAATAACATTTATTTATTAAATAATATCATGTAGACTAATATCATGTACTTTTTAATAAATATTATAAATACATTTGTATAGGGCACACTCTGTATATTAATGCGAGATCACAGGTGCATTTTTTAATCTCTATTATACTATATCAACAAAAATAGAAACGATAATTTAATTTATAAAAAGAAACCGTGAAAACTTTATTTTATATATGCTACTGTCAAACATTTTTCTCTCTTTATTAGCAAGGTATTCCAACGACGAAATCATATTTCTGGATTATACAACGAAACGTGAAGATAGAACACGTAAAACAAGTTAATACCAACTTGAGCTCTCTATACCGGGGAAAGTGTAATTTTCCGAATAGATCGTTGAATTTTGCCGATAATCCGGGAAAGGTTCGAGTATTGGACGAGAAAACGGGGGATGGGGGAAAAAGAGAGATAGAGAGAATGTCAAAAAAAAAAAAGGGTGGAAACACCTAGACCGCTTATGAGAAAGAGATACATTTATGTTGGAGAAAGATGGAAGGAATGGAAAGAGATTATAATGACGTAACGGAACTGAGTAGGGATGGTGCGAATGAATCAGAAGAGAAGAGAGAAAGAGAAGGGGAACATTATTTTGAGGATATACGTGGGAAAAAAAAACTGGGGAAGAGAAGAGATTGGAACGTACCTCTGTAGCTGTGAGCCAAAAGTGGAAAGCGATTACAGGAAGAATTGCAAGCACGTGACCTGAAAGGGTTTACCAGATTGGTTTGGTGTGACACAAAAATAAAACATTTTTAAAAAAATGGATGGGAAGGTTAAAACAAACGGTTCTTCGATAGCCACCATAATTGATGTTCGGCCAACACTGGTCATAAAAATATCATTATCTAAATTTCTGTATGTGACCGAAATATATGACTAGTTTTCAGGGGAGGGGGAATGGTGGCTAAACTTAGTTTTGATTAAAAACAGTTGTAATATATTTGCACTATAATTGAATTTATTGGTCGACCCATATAAAGCACTGCCATTATATTGTTTATGTATGTAAGCATTTGTTTGTACATCTCGTTCTGTTAGCTACTGAAAAGTTTTGGTGGCCTTATAGTATAAGGCGTCACTCTTGCAATAAATTGGACTATGGAAGACGGTAATATTGGGGTTGGAGTCTTGATCAGGTGTACTGGGGGTATTTGTTACAACATTATTTTCCAATCTCCTTCCTAGCAAATAAGAATATTTAAATGATATTTTTAACTTTCCCCATCCCTTATGCATAAGTGTAACCAGCACATATACGTTAAACCTTAATTCTAAAAAATAAGTAGTGCAACAGAAATAGTCTTTTTAAAAAGAGAGGAATGTTTTTTTTTAATCTACAAGAAACAAACAAACAGAATCGAACGTACAAAGAGATTTTTACCATTTTTTTAAACGTAGGCTATACATTTTAAGATTTTAAGATCACAAAGCTTCATTTTAACTACGAGTCTATAATTTGGGTCAGCTATTGTAAAAGTTATTAATGCACAGTAAGCCTAAATTAGAGTAAATATAAAATAGCAATAGAAGTTAAGTCTCTAAACCTTTTATTTTATTGCCACACCTAGGGTTATAAGATTATGAAATCAAAAACAAAATTGAGTTCTAGATTTAGACACAAGTTGACCTTTCATTTTCCCTTAACGTGAAAAGGAGGTTTTTGAGTTACCTTCCGTCTACTACTGAGAATAGAGACGATATCGTTTAACGATAAGGCTTAAACTTGTAATATAAGAATTTTATAACATTTCCCAATGGGTTTTTTAAATTAACTATCCAGGGCTAAGTGTGAGGATTGTTTACAAAAGCGAAAATAGATAGAAATAGATTTTCTCTGGATAGATTCTTATGATTTTTAGTAAAGTTTGTATCTTAGGTCATGTTAAAAATTAAAAACAAAATAGTTTATCACATTTTCCCATTAAAATAACTTCGACTGTGTTTAATATTAGCAGAAATTTGCTGAATTTGATCATAAAACCGATACTATTTTAGATACAAAATAAACTAGCATTGCAAAGTTGTAGTGCTATTAATAATTAATATTTTTTTTTTAGCTGTGATAAATTCAATAACATTTGTACCCTCAGTTAAATATTAATTAAATGGTGTATTGCCTGTTTTTTAAAGTTTGTCCTAAAATTAGCATTGGGGTGAGCAATATTAATACCATGTTAAAGCTCATTAACTAAATTATATTAAACAAATTATTTTGGTGTGTTTTTTTTACCCTCAGATCTGATTTTTTATAGATTCTTTAAGCCTTTAATACTTAATCTATGGTTTTAGGGACTCGAAAGCTCATTGCCACACTTAATAAAGTAGGCCTTATCATGAGCTAGTTATATCCAGTCCCCCTCATTACACCCTATCCCTATTCTTGAGCTAGTTAATTTAGTCCCCCTCATTACACCCTATCCCTATCTTGAGCTAGTTAATTTAGTCCCCCTCATTACACCCTATCTCTATCTTGAGCCAGTTCTATCCAGTCCCCCTCATTACACCCTATCCCTATCTTGAGCTAGTTAATTTAGTCCCCCTCATTACACCCTATCCCTATCTTGAAATAGTTCTATCCAGTCCACCTCATTACACCCTATCCCTATCTTGAGATAGTTATATCCAGTCCACCTCATTACACCCTATATCTTTTAAGTCCATTAAAATGGTATCCTTCCATCTGCGTCTAGGTCTACACATTGGTATCTTCCCATTGTGTTTGTCCGTCAGTACCCCGAACAAACTCTTAGAATTGCCCTATAATGCCCTAAATAGCTCAAGGGCAGAGGGTTTTAAGGAACTGAGGATCTCATTCCTGGTGTATATAGATTAATTATATCAATCAATAAATAAAAAAAAACTCTTGGAACAATACTGAGGGAACATTCTAGCTGACCATGCAGTAATTTGCCTGGGGCTAGGTTTCCAACCTTATTCACAAAATATCATATTCTGAAAATATAAAAATGACATTTGGACATGTTAATCGAAACCCCCCCCCCCCCTCGTTTAAGGTGTCATTTCTCCATTTTCAGAATATTATATCTAGATGCGAGTAGATCCTCACTAAAACAGATAAAATAGCTTTGGCTATTTGATTAGTCCACAAGAGCAACCATTACGGCCTTAACCCTAATCATAATTGTTCAGAGACTAAAAGCAATAAGAACTCCTGATTAAAGGGGGTGGGGGGGAAGGAAATGTTTTGAAACATTGCCAAAATGTGACCGAATTCTTGCGTCTACCCGCGTTTTGGAAGGAGCATGCCAACACGGACGAAGGGAAAAAAACTCTGAGGGGGAGGTTCTAGCGGCAAAATATATGGAAGCTGTAAAGGTGTCCGGGTGAATTGATTTGTAGAGGTGGAGGGGGGCCAAAAACCCAAAGGGTAGTAGGCTTATTTTGGAGTAAACTGAGAGGTCTAGTTGAGAGGTTAGAACGTTTAGTTTTTACCAAGGCTGGATATCGACAAGTTAAACACTACATAGTTTTTTTTCAAGATGGTAAGTGAATTCTGATTTAGCTATGCACCAAATGTTTTGGAAATATACAAATTAAAGAACTTATAAAATACTTATAAAATAAAAGTAATATAAAGTAATATAAAAATAAAAGTAATATAAAAATAAAATACTTATAAAATAAAAGATCTTATAAAAATACTACCATACTAAAACTTGTTTGGCCGGACCCCAATAGTCTGTAGTTTCTAGTAATCTGTAGACAATTTTCGGAAAACCGGATTATGGAAAAATAAACTTAAATGAATTAATTTATTATTGGTTAAAAAACTTAAAGCTTAAAGAGAAATATTGGAAAATTAATTATAGTAAATAATTATAAACTTGTTCTAATCAACACAATTTGTTTTCCTGTAGCTAAAAGTTTTTATATTAATGCAAAAAGGTATGTTTTAAATGTAAAACTAGTTTCATAAGTATTCCGTGATATTCCTCAGTCAAATTAATGTCCATTTTACACAACATATTCAGGTGTATTTTATAATTTGTGAAAGTATTCCGTTTCTCATATAAATCTTCTGTATTTCCCATTAAGGGCCAGTTTCATAGTCAGATTTAGTACGCCTAAAGTGTGAGTCAATACTAGATACAGGACGACACCTACCTAGACCAAAATGGAATGGGCCAGTTTTGCATATGAAACTGGCCCATTCCATTCAATTTCAGGTAGGTGACGTCTTGTATTTAGTATAGCGGCGCACGTGAGGCGTACTAAATCTGACTATGAAACTGGCCCCTAGTCCTAATTCTCTCTCATCCGAACAAGTATTGGTCCCAATAAGTTCCGACTAATGAGGTTCCAGTGTATATAGTTTGTAGATGTCAATTCCAATCAAATTGTGTTTGCACTTAAAACTATATTTCTCCAAGAAAAAAAATGGTACAATTCCTCTAAATTATACCTTCTCTTTCTCTAACATATTAGTGTTATTATTTTACATGTGTGTAACCCAAACGGAGGCTAAGACACGTTGATAAGAAAACGCTAAAAATATTTCTTAAAGCGTTACATCCTACTCCTTCTATACTGGAATAAAGTGAGAATATTTTTAAATTTTTTCCTCAGTATTGGGTGATAATTTATGTTTAGCTCTGAATGTATGGACTCCACTATGACCTAATCCTCTCTTTAATAGAATTGGCTGTGGTCTCTAAAAAAAATATTTATCCCTGTGATTTGGAAAAGAAAGAAATTATTCTCAAGGAAATAGTTTTATAAAACATAAGTTGTAAAAATTGTTTTATGTGTATTTTATAAAAAAATATATTTCTCGTTAAATATTGGTGTAAATAATATAATACTGATTTTTTCTCTATTAATGTTTTAAATTTTAAAGTCAATAACACGAAGGGTGGTTCTATGTGATTTATATCCATCTGACACTGGGCATGCATCCACTAAGCTGGTTAGTGTTACCTAAAACATCTGGTAAAATGACATTTACAAGGGGATATCAATAAGTTTTTGATTTCTCATTTCATTCCACAGTGAATTTATATGAGTGAGCGGTAAATATCCTACCAATTTTGATGGAAAGTTATTTTCACATAATTTCAAGGGTTCCTTTACATACCAAAATCGAAATTGGACCAACGGCTTTAATCCCTCTCCAAAATAATTTTGTGCCAAAGATTGTTATCACTCAAGATATATCCATAAATCTAGAATCGGTTTGAACCCAAAAATACTGGGTTCTAAGGCAAGAATTTTATCCCAGGACCACCTAATTTGACGTATTTTGCTTGACTATAACTAATTCCAGCATGTATCTAATACAATTTGAGGAAAACCTAGATATTTCTTGTACCGAATTTATACTGTACATTAAGCCTGTCAAAACGCATAATTATATTGATCTTCATAATAGTAACGTTATTAATGATATCGATGTGACAGCTCACAAGGTGCTGATATTTCAGATATAATAATTTTAACTCGTCGGTGAATCTTTTTAAAGCCATTTTATATTTGCCATAATAAATATAATGTTATTAAGAAAGATGCTGTTGATTTGTAAATTTTTTGCATAAGATTAGGCAATCATCTAAATATCTAAGGTTTAATTTAAAATAATTATGTGATTGATAACAATTATACTTAAAAATGGATATTATAAATTAGATATCATAAACTTGAACCCTTTGCTACAAATTAAAACCTACACATAAGTAATATGAGCACATTAGTTAAAACTAATGTGGGTCAGATGTAGTTTTATGTCACTCACCGGTGTACTTGTTCGTATTTAATAATTTTTAGTTTAAATATTGCATGTTTGAGTGATTTTAAGTCGGTTATAAATGATTGTAAACCTAATGTAGCTATATTTGTTGACAGGTGTCTTGGATCCGTAGAAAGGACTACCACCTCCTGACGGTGGGACTAGCTACTTACAGCAGTGACGACAGGTTTCTTGTGGAACACATCAGGCACCTTCAGGTGAGGGATTCTTAAATTGGTTAGGCCCTGGAAATATTTCTTCTTTGTTTATTTAGATTCGTTTTTATAATATATCATAATTACTTATTTTATTGTATCACTCTACAAACATGCTTATAGTTATATACATAGGTGAAAGAAAACAAATGGAAAATTGAGCTAGTCTTTCAAAAGATGTGTGATCCCAGATTTGGATTAGGATCATGCTCTTGAAAGTGGTTTGAATCTAGGTTTTAAAACATGGTCTAATCCCGGATGTAAATTAGGATCAGGCTCTTAAAAGTTTTTTTACCAAATCTGAATTTAGATAAGTTTCTTGAATGTGTTTCAATTACAGATATATATTTATATCAGGTTTGCTATAGTGTTTTAGCCCCAGATCAAACCTGTGTCTGACTACTTAAAGTGGTTTAATCAAAAATTTAGTCCGGGATCAGGAACTAAATTTGGTTTGACCCTGATATGAATTCAGATAAGTTTCTTTAAAGTGGTTAGCTTCCAGATGTAGATATAGATTAGGTTTTTAAAAAGTTTTTAAACTACAAATATAAATTGGGACCATGTTCTTTAACGAAATTTAAACCACAATATAAACAGAATATATAATTTTTTAAATGTGGTCCCAAATATAGTAGGAATTCAAATTTTACATGAGTTTCTAGTAAATAAATAAAAAAGAAACGTGTTACAAGATAATCTAATAGATACAAATGGGGGCAAGGTTTTAAAAAAATACTTACTACCAAATTAAAAAAATAATAGGCCTTTGAATTTGATATAATCTTATAAGAAAGTATGGAGCAGGTTTTGTGTGTGGCTATATTTCGTTTTATTACCTGAAATGAGTTTATCCACGTACATACACTAAGAGATTAGTAATGAAAAAGTTATAAGTTAGAGGAAATGCACATTCATTTGAGTGTGGGGAATGCTATAAATCATATAGAAAGAACTATTTTTTGTACACTTGGAAATAATCTTGATTTCCTCAATAAAATAAATCCATTATATTGAATAAACTAATGTATTTCCAAATGATCAGTTATTGGAAAGTGATATGCCTTAATCTAAACTAGGATTAAAAATTTTATAATTCCAAAATTCAACTAGGTCAACATTTTAAATTTTAAATATAATTTTAATATAGTCTTTCAAAGTGTATTTAATAACAGATTTAAACAATTGCCAGGCATTATAACATGTTGTAATGTTTGGTATAAAGGTCTGATATGTTCAGACCGATCTACATTTTAACGCAATAATAAAAACTCTTTTTTTAAATTCTTTTGTATTGTTTTTCTTAAGCTTTGAAGTATA
Source organism: Timema genevievae (assembly GCA_902155825.1). Taxonomy (NCBI): domain Eukaryota; kingdom Metazoa; phylum Arthropoda; class Insecta; order Phasmatodea; family Timematidae; genus Timema; species Timema genevievae. The sequence goes on along the minus strand of CABFWO010000154.1, from coordinate 365,303 downwards.
AATACGTATTGGATATGTCTAATTGACACTTGACTCTAATTTCATGCGTCTGCTAAAGTGTTATTGTCCCAGTTAACGTCAGGAAACGAGGATAACTGGCGTTGTAACGACCCCATTCTACAACCATTCCTTCGAAATTGATATAATTGTGTAACCTATAGGCAGTAAATAGGTGTAGGTGTAATTCTAAACCAGGCAGTTCAAATAAAATATTAAGTTAGATTAAACTGTTTGAACACAGTTACGCATCAATAATCTCTAAAACTTAAGTAAGTTATTCTATACCTAGTTTTGTTTCGTTCCATTATATCAAAGGTATTTGTCGTTTAACGAGAGAATATTATTCTTATCTCTTGTAAAATTTATAAAACATATTTATAAAGTGGGTTGATAGAAAAAAGTTTAATGTAGCTTTACAACTTTATGGCAAGGATTCAAAGATACCATGCATGGACTGAGTTACATTATATTATATATATATATTCGTTTATATAATATATATATATATAAATATATTCTATTAAGCTTTTAAAAAGTTTATACAAAAGCCTTGTACACAAGTTTATTTCAGAATATTACATACAAAATTAACAAATTAGGACCAGGCAAAGTAATTGTATGGTTACAGAACACATAATAATATTAATATAAAAATATGTGGCTAGGTTTTCTGTATTTTGACAGTTCCATTATCTTGTTAGTGTACAGCCCAAACGGGTAGTAGGACTCGTTGATAAATTAATAATAATTAATACTATCTTGTTCAAAATTAATCCTCCAGCATGTACAATAAGCAACTTATTTATTAGACCCTGATAATTTATATTTCTTTCATTTTTCGAGGTCATCGGAATTGGTCGTCTTTCTGCTCCCACTTTCCCTTCAACTTAATCTTGAATATATTTTTAATTTATATAAATAATTATGATTCGTTATTACAAATGCTTTTAATTTCTTGTTAGTTTATGATGTACTTTCATTAGTAATTTCTAGAATCCGATAAAGCCCCTATTATTTAAGTGCATTAATAAAAATCAGGTGACCTGGTGGTCTAGGGGTAAGGTGTCAGACTTCTGTTCTGGGGGTCCGGTGTTCAATCCTCGGTCCCGGCACAGATTTATCTGATTGCCAAACCCTACCTTCACCTCTGACAGGCCGTGTATTAACCACAACTTGTGAATGTGAGGAATGCCAGGCCTCCACCGTGGTTCGGATCCCACGTTAAACTGTATGTCCTCCATTTCATCTCACAATCATCCTACCATTACACATAGACGTAAGTGCGTATAACCCGATCGGGTAGTAAGACGCGGTGCTAGTAATAGTAATAATAATAATAATAAATCAACTGAGATAAAATAAAAGTACATTTCGAAAGTTGTTAGTTAATTTTATTCCCAGCCTCATTCTTATAGTGATCCCTACATTTATGTATTTATTTATTTTTACTAAACATGCAGTACAAATTCCAATTTGAATTGCTTCTGAAAACAAACATTTCTGTAACAGCATTCAGTGGTCAATGAAATGTGGTACAATACCCCTCTCCTTTTTCATGTTTATTTAAGTAATAAACATGAGCGCTATGTGTCCACGTTTTGTTGATTGATGTCATTAGGGCTTGCTGTTTTGTTTTTTTCCGTCTGTTCTAAACCTCCCCCTAGTGTTTTTTTTTCTTTTTTACTCACACCCAAACTTTTTATTCTGGCAGATGTGGGGGCTTCAAATCAAGTACGTCCAGCCAAGAGACGCTGGATGGTACGAATGTCAAGTTTCTACTCATCCACCTACCAGTATTTTTGTGGAACTTAGGGTTATCGGTGAGTAATATTTATTATTTTATATGGATTTATGGTCATTAAATACTACTGTCCAGTTTATGTAGTAAGGTTCTTTAGAGGAACAATTTTTTTGGACAATATTAACGACATTTTACTTTAAGGTGCGGCAGAAGAGAGCGCAAGTGTTTTTAGTGTTTTTATAGAATTGAAATATTTTGGCCAAAATAAATCAAATATTTCTCCAGTAACAACATAGAGTTTAGTTTTCTACACATGTTAATATCAACAGATCTTGAATATCTATCAAGGGTGTCCTGGAATTTTCTCAAAACATTTTTTATTTATTTAAAAGGTTTTGACAAAATTCCTGGACACCCTTGACACATATTCAAGATCTGTTGATATTAGCATATTCATAAAACTAAACTCTATATATCTACTTAAGAAATGTTTAATTTATTCTCTCCAAAAAATGTAGTGCTATAAAAACTGTAAAATTACTTGCACTCCCTTCTGCTTCACCTTAAGAGTCGTTGTTTTATAGGGATTGATAGTAGTTTAAAAAAACGACAGCTGTATGCCATAACTTAACGTATGAATACGTGAACCTAGCTCTAAAAGTTTCTCTAGCTTTTAGATAAGTTTCTTCTTAAAATAATTGGACTATATCTAGCTACGTTGATACTGACTATGGAGGGAATTCGAAATAAATAGTAGGAGATTCAAAAGGGGTAGGATGCAACATGTCAGGTCTATATATAAAAAAAGACTGCAGCTCTACACAGCAGTCAAGCGTCGAAATTAAATCTATTGATTAGTTTGATCAAAACATTAAAAATAATCATTTAATGATGTTGCCCACATTTTACGTAGTAGCAAAACCAAATATGATTTCCCACGTGTATTTAGGCTTTATTAGGATAATCTTAAAGATATAACGTTAATACAATGTTTTTAATAAATCTTAATATAACCTTATACTGTCACAAAATTACTTTGATGTAAATTTTTCTAAATCGCTTTTAGCTTAGGATAATTTGTTTATTCATGAAAATGGTTTAGTAGGAATCTTTCTGCCAAGATGTGGATTGAAATAATTTTGTGGAACCAAATATTTATCTATACTAGGAAATAAGAAAAAGTTCATTTTAAAATACAAATCAATGTTGTTCAGACACAGGTGTTTATACTCGTTAGAGAAAGAAGGGAGTTGTAATAATATATTTAAAAATAACCCTTACATTATTATTACTAATGTATTCATTTTGTTTCTATTTCATACTTTGGAATTTAAGTGTGTGTCCCGTCAAACTAGGGTGCAACCCACTGAACAAATAATTTCAAATTTACCAGTAAGGTCGTTTAAGGATAATTGAGTGAGTCAGCGTTAATCACAAACAAGCTCCGTAGCGATGGTAGCACACGTTAAAGGTTTAAATAAATCATTCAATTACAAATGAAAAATTATTACTGTTAAAATAACAATAAATACAACTATCTAAATAAAGAAAAGTTTGAATTAATATCGTTAAAAATTAGCCTTTATTATAATATATTTGTTATTTATTAAAGACACACAGTCCTTTGTGCTCTATATTATATTATATTTGTTGCATTAAAGTTAAATATATAATAAGAATTTGACTAAAAACCATAGCTCTACAAAATGAAAATAAAACAAATTCAGAATCTTTATATTTGTATCAAAACTCAATAATCTTATAAATCAAAATATAGATTCTTATGTAAAGACAAATTCCAAAATAAAACTATATACTATACTCGTGGAAAAAAAAAACCTGTATTTTAATCTGTAGCATTAGCCGCTGGCTAACTACAAAAAAATGAAGACTTACCCTATTCGATTGAGGACGTCTCCTGCCCGCTCAAAGGTAAACACGCCCGGCCCACTTGTACGCGCACATCTCATCGGCCCAACTGCCTTCAACATACTGAAACGAGCTCAACTGTATCCTTCGTCACCGCCCTCCAGAGTGAAAGAACTTAAGAAGAAAAGAAGTACAACTCCGCCAGTCCCACGATCGTGTTCTACATCATTCGAGATGGTCGGCGAACATTCTACTCCCTATCTATTCTCTTTGGTTTTTCCCCCCTCGTGACGTCCTTGTGCCCTGTGTTCTGTAAGCTGTGTTCTGTATATAAGAAGCACCGTGTGACTTATATGCCACTCTTGGGTTGGCAGAGAAGGTCGCTTGACCAAGCGATCTCTACAAATTTCAACGATGTAAGCTAAATTCATTTTCGGTCATAATCTTTGCTTTTTCTAAATTCTTTTTTGGCTCTTTTTTGGGATTATTCTTATTTAGGGGTATGCGTTATTGTTTAAACTCTTGGTGCAATTTTCCTATGGAATGGGACTTAATTTATTACCATTTAGGAGACTTGTTATAAAAACTTTGGCGTCATGTTCGCTTGGCGAACAAACGATCTGAACTTGGTTAAGAACTTTAACACAAATAATACGGACAAATCATTAATAAGAAATTTGTGAGGTTAATATTTTGACTTTGTTTATCATAAATATTATGAACAATTATTAGTAAGAGTTGTGTAGGTTAATATTTTGATCTGTTTAAGTACTTTAACTTTGATAATATAAACAATTGGTTATAGGATTTTTGCGAGGTTAATATTTAAAATTTATAAGCATTAGAATTAATCTTTAGATTATGTAATTGGTATATTCCTTTTTGACTGGGATTAGAAGATGTGTTATGATATGTGTTGAGACTAACTATGAAAGTTAGAATGCTGTTTAAGGGTTCAGTTGTAGCGCCCAGCTAGTTTTCTACTCAGCTAGCGAATGAGATACTTTATATTGTTTAAAGATGGCGCTCTTAATATGAGGCCAAGGAGTAAGATAGTAAAGTCTTTGTTGTTAGTTTTTTTTAGAATTTAAAAATTTAAAAGGAATACTTTTGTCGTTCTTTACATATACATATATATATTTATTGTTATTCTCGTTTCTTGAGAAATAAAATTATGATATAAAAAAAAGAATACTTTATTTGTTGTTTACAAATATTTATTGGTATTGTTTTGTTCCTTTCTTAAACAAAATAAAATAAAAGGATAATAAGAATGAATAAATAATCTACTGTTAACTAATGGTGTTAGTGTCCTCTTCCTTCGATCATGGTTTAATAGTTACATTAATTTACTTGAGGCAAATGATATTTTTGGTGATGCGCAATGTTCTGGGGAACAAAGTAACCATTTTAAGAAGGACTATGAGGGCTTGTCTGAAAGGTTCTTATTGCGCGTGCTATGTTTTGGTGGCATAGCCTTCTTTTATATTCACTTCTTTCTCACCTACTCATTCAAGATTCTTTTCTTTATTTTTTGAATCCCTGTAATCCACTTAGGGATTACAAATCGATAAGAGTAAATATCGAAAGAATAAGAATTAAATCATATCTGTTCATAAAGTTATTTTATGTGTGTTATTTCTGAACGAAAATGTTCAGGAGTGTTTTCCCCTTTCTATATATATTTATTTGAAATATTTATAATCTCTATACATATCTAGTTACAATAAATATTGCGTTTCTATTATAATGGATATCTTCTTTTACAGTTCATTATATGAAAAAAACTATAATCATTTACGAGTAGTAATAAAAATAGTAATTATGTATTTAGGAATGATTTTAACTATTAAAAATAATAATAGATTATAAATTAGGAAAATAATATTATGTTGGTAAGATGTTGTCATCTTTCCTGCTGTCAAGGAATGTAGAACTTAGAATATACATAACAATAGTTTTAACATTTTATTTTTCTATGTTTGTTAAACATGTCTCTTACTTTACATGACAAAATGAAATCCAGGGTGTTCTAAAACAAGGCGGATATGAGGTCCAAAAAGGTATGAAGATAATAATTGGGAGTGAAGGTAGTTGATGAGATGATGAGATGATCACCACTATTATTATTATTATTAGCACCACGTCTTACTACCCGTTTAGGTTATACGCACTTACGCTAATATGTAATGGCAGGGTGATTGTGATATGAAATGGAGGACCTACAGTTTAAAGTAGGATCCGAACCACGGTGGAGGCCTGGAATTCCACACATTCACAAGTTGTGATTAATACACGTCTTGTCAGAGGTAGAAGGAAGGGTTTGGCAATCAGATAAATCTGTGCCGGAACCGAGGATTGAACCCCGGGCCCCCAGCACATAAGTCCAATACCCTACCCCTAGACCGCCAGGTCATTCACCAAAATTATTCTTGGCTAGAGTAATCAAATGTGCCAGGTTACGGTGTACAGGATATGCAGCGTTAAGGGAAGAATCTAGAACCATGTTTAGCGTATTGACTGGTAAGCCCAATGAGAAGAGGCCCTTGGGAAGCTCTAGATGTAGATAGGAAGATAACATTACCATATAATGGCCCTGAAAGAGGGAAATTAACTGAATAACGCTAGCTTAACATGGGATAGATGGAATACTTTTGTAATTGCGTCAATGAACTTTTGAGTTCTTAGTGACATAGCGTAGGTAAGTATATATAATATGTGATAACAATGTAATATTATAGGGCTCAGATATGTGTCTATAACAGTGGTTGGTAGCTTGTTGAACATAATCTACCGTAGCGCTGGGCATTTATCCACCTCATCACTGGTAAGAAAGTATCCAAGGTCTGAGAAGTTGTGGACTGGATAGCACTAAAATACCTGTATTAGTACTGGCGGACAGCTTTAATCTGTTGCTGCCACAATGGTGTCGGGAAAATTGTGCCCGGGATAGCTGTACCTCCCCAGAAAAAAAAGGGGAAACTGCGCCCTTGCACGAATCATCACAAAAGTGGATAAGTGCGCTGACATGACCTTGTCTGTCTCACCTAAATAATTTTAACAAGGTCGTGTGGTTGCACTTTTCTCACTTTCCTCACGACTTTAACATTCTCACCGGCGTAGATCGGTTCATCGCATCCTTTTTTTTTTAGGAGGGTGGGTATTTCAAATCAACTCGTCGCATATTATAACGTATTGAAGAGGTCAAAGTACATCGATTCATTGCACCTGTCTCTTTGCCTGTTGTTAGGTTAGATTAGATTAGATTAGATTAGATTAGATTAGGTTGAGTTAGGTTTTTCAATTAAATAAAGATTAGTGTGTATCTGTAAGCATTTGACGTGAAAGTATAAATTGAAGTTACCAAACTAATTATTGACGACCTTTTACTCCATTTTTTGAATCCAGGCTAGACTCTTCAAACACTTTGTTAGGTCCTTGGACGTACTTGTTTTTGTAAGTTTGTTAAACAGTGTGTGGGGCGCACTTTTCCCACCTAATGGTGTGATGGTTGATAGGAGGGCGCCATTTTCCCCTTTTTTTCTGGGAAGGCGCAGTTTTCCCGGGCGCTATTTTACCTAATCTGCCACAACTACTGTGAATTGGAACAAACTTATCTATTAATACTATTTTGTTGTTTTTAATCAAAAGATCCAATGAGTAGGTCTGGAATTTCTCGAAATACATATTTTTTTAAGGATAAACGATTGAATATCGTCCCACTTCTAGTTAATTTGTGTTGTGTATAGTCAATTTCTTAAGACAATAAGAAATCCGTTTTTGTTCAGTGAAAACTGATTATTACAGGTTTTTTTAATCTATACTAACATTGGATTTGGGATCACTTTACAAACTTATATATTTCAAAAATAGTCTCCCAGCCAGGGCCTAACAATATTAAACAATTTTTTTCTTATCATATCAATAGGAAGGTGAAAATAAGGTTTTAAGTGGACTAAAAGTAAACCAGCTTTAATAACCCTAGGGATTTAATTTACTCAGAGTAAGAGTTTAAATTCTTTGACTCACCACTTCAGCTTGCATTGAATTTAAGTTAGTTTGGGAATATATAAAACAGTACAGGCCAGTATTTTTTGCAGTTTTTATATAATAACTTTTGATTTAAAACAATCAAATAATTCTTCATAAGAAAAACAAAATTTTATTTTCCACACCATCATGGTGACCTTAAGAGTTGTTGATATATCTGTTAAGGGTGTCCTTGAATTTAATGACAACTTTTTCATTTGATTTAAAAAGTTCATCATCAAATGCTAATATGCGCTTGACAAATTATTAAATAACTGTTGATATCACCATGTAAAAAATATTAAACTTTATGTTTTTACTATAGCTATATTTTGATTTATCTTGTACACGGAATGTTTTGCTTTAAAAATATCGAGAACATTGACTTTAACGCACATCCCCTACACTCCCAGAGAAGGGCTGGGCTTCTTGGAACCTGCCAGTTCACCCCTGGTTTGAGTGTCTCTCTCTCTCTCTCTGGAGTATTTATACAAAGCCCATTTGTTGAAATGTCCTACAGAGGCGACAGCTGAGCTTGTCGGCTCCCCCGACCTGCACATAAAGAGCGGCAGCACGCTCCGACTGGTCTGCAAGCTGCATCAGAGCACGGAGGCCCCGGTGTACGTGTTCTGGTACCACGAGGAGAAGATGATCAACTACGACAAGGAGAGAGGGGTGTCCGTGCACGGCGACAAGAGTAGCAGCTCTCTGGTGATCGCGGAGGCCCAGAAGAGCGACTCCGGGAACTACTCGTGCGTGCCGTCCAACGCCAAGCCAGCGAGTATCAACGTACACGTGCTCAACGGTGAGCTTTGGGTGTTGTGAAGGACTATGATGTGGGGTATGAGGAAAACTATAGTTATAAACACAGGTAGAGAATGGGTAGCAGTTGAGGTGGATGTGGCTTAAAGCACAAGAAATAATGTGAGGCGGAGAATAATGATAGATATTTATGATGGGTTTGAAGAAATTAACCGGGCTGATAGGACACTAAGTCAAGGGGTAATTTGTCCCCTCCATGTTCACCAGATTTTCCACCGATAGGTTATCGACGTAATTAGGCGAAAATACTCTGACTTAAATAATCGGGGTTATATAGTTCCTTGATGAATAGAACTGGCGCCACAATTCTTTCAGATGGTATTATTTAATATAAAGTTATTATGATTGATTAATTATCAAACCTATTGTGTTTGATAACTACGGTTATAGCTATATTCGGTTATAACGGTAATTAAAGATATAATAGATTCGTGCATTCATACCTATGGTAAATTGTACTGTTGGCAGCAAAAAGTCAACTGCAGTGTTGATAGTGGCTGCGCTATTTGATCGCTAGTGATCTTAATTGATAACACATTAATTGTAGCCGATGATTTCTGCACGTCCATCACCAACTCTGTCTTAAATTATAAGTGAAGAATGACCCTGGTCATGGAACGACTCCTGGATAGCTCCGTAGTTAGCGCATTGGCGTATTAGGCCAAAGGTCTCGGGTTCGTTTCCCGTGTTCAGGAATATTTTTGAATTTAAATAAGATAAAATGAAATTATTCTCATTTTTATATTCGAAGATCGAAGGTTGATGGATGATTCAACCCAAACTTCGTTGGATGAATATAATATTTACAATCTTATTTCTATAATCGTGTATTACTACCCGTTCAAGGTATACACATTTCGGAACCCATGTTAAACTGTAGGTCCTCAATTTCATCTCACAATCACCCTACCATTACACATTAGCGTAAGTGTGTGAACCCGAACGGGTAGTATGTCGTAGTACTATTATTATTATTATTATTATTATTATTATAGTTAAATCGGCCTCTATATAATTGTTTCAGGAGAAAAACCAGCGGCCATGCAGCACGGAAGCAGAAGCTCCGCATCTTCACTGAGGGTGCATCTTTCGGTGACACTCTGTTCGTGGTATTGGCTTTTCCTTCTTTTTCTGGCGAGGAAGACCCTTCACCACTCTTCAGGGTCATCGAGACACCCGAGAATACCAAGTGAATCCATGTTCAGAGTTTTCAGATGATGGAGTTAATAAATGATACTTCAAACAGTGAACTTTTCCAATACGATTGTTTTATTAATGAAAAATAAACCTTCCAGAGAGAATTTCTCAAGTTATGTAAAAGTGTAGACTATTTTGAAAATAGAACAAACAAACAAATTTTTTTTTACAAAAAAATGGAAAGTATTCACGTTTCAATTGACATATAAAATAAATAAGTTTGACTGATTTAAATACTTTATTTTGGAATATCCAAATAAGAATATATTAAGAATCAAGTGAAAAATTTATTGTATAGGGTGTATTTTGAAAAGGAATTAAAATGTGATTTGAAACACTAATTCTATCATTAATTTTGAGACATTCTTTAAAATATTGTAAACTATTGTAATGTTTCTTTCAAATATAATTACAATATATACTAAACTAAAGATGGATTAACCAATTATGATGTAATTATTATTACGTCATTATGTACCAAAGAATATGTATCTATTTTTTCTTGACTTAGCCTTGTGTATATATAATTTTATTATGTCCACAAATAAAATATGTAGTTTGGGTTTGTAGGAAAAGTTCCTAAATCAAAATAAGGAATTATAAGTGAGAAACATTTATTTTATAATATGGAAAGAAAACAAACAGAAACTAGTTAACAAAATAATTATCTAACATAGTTTGAAAACATTTTGAATTATCTTGTGGTATCATGAAAAAGATACTTTATTAACATTTAAAGTTACCAACATACTCTTAGCAGATAACTCTGATATTTTTAAAATTTAAAAATCAAATCTTAAATAAAAATAAAATTTAATATTGGTCAAAATACATATTTATATTATACTACAAAAATTAATATTCAAAAGTGACATTAATTGAGATGTTCAACAGTGAATTAGAATTTACCTAGTATGTTTTGAAATGATTTGTCATTTAATATGAGGTAATTAAAACTGACGACACTTATATTGTTTCCAATGTTATTACATATAATTAAATGGTTTGGAAATTTAAAAAAAAATATGTTTGGATTAAATAAAATACTGAAAATAGAATTTACTAAACACTATTTTTATTTCAGTACTCTTTTTTTTAAGGTCTCTGATAATCTATTTCCTTGTCAATTATAATAGCTAGTCTATTATTTATAAATATGTGAATCATCAGCGTATAGAAGCAATTATTTTTTTCAGTCAAATAAAAATAAAAGTAAGAAAGAGGAAAATGTTCTAAAATGATACCTAAAATAATTATATTGTTGTATTTAGTTATAATGTGTTCATTTTACATAGTACTTGAAAAATTAAAACATATTATTGTTTTCCAACCATACTCTTTCTGCCAATACGTTTTTTCTACATTCTTACTCCATTATACGTTCCAATTCCTACTACCTATTGGTAATATATGCATAGTGAGATGTAGGGGGAGATGAAATAAAATGTACCCTAATTTACGTGGAGGAATAATGGTAAATCAGTTAATAAATTATCATTCTCAGCGTGTCTAACATGTATTTAAACTACAATCTCATTGTCACCTGCAAATAATATTATATGAGCGTGATATTTAGTCAATTTTCCCAAAGATGCTGCTAGTTTATTTAGTAAATTCCTGATAAATTAAACCTTTAACATTGGTGCATTCATTGGCAGGCACGTGAAATAAATTGTATGGTCCAGCTCATAAAGTTTGTTTGTGTATACCAAACCTGATTGTTTGAGGGTATTTCTAGCTAAACGATTACCTACTCCCCTCCACTTAAATTCTTGTATATTTTCTCTAAATTTCAACTAATTTATCTCTAACCGTTATTTAAAATAAACATGGATTGGTAATGGTGTAGAATAAGCCGAAACATAAGTTAGACCAATACTCACTGCCCTGACACTATTATATTATCGTTATAAAAGTTTGCACTACTTAACATATAGAAATAAGTTTTTGAAAATTCATTCATTTTAAAATTAACCACCAGATTCTGTAAACGTATGTACAGTATTCAAGTGATGACAACTTATATTTTAAACACTGGACCAGAAATGACATTTTTCGTTAAGTGTACCTCTTAATTGGAGATAAGTCTTCACATTTCAGTGCTACATACAAGAATGCCAGTTATGAAGCATCAAAGCCAATAAGATTGTCCTCAATTATCCTTATATCTTATATTGTTATCCTACTATATAAATGTTTTTATTGGTTTAAGTGTATATTTACGTTTCCAGCCATTCAACTTAATATTTCAAGTGCCATATTTCAAGATTGTTGAAAATTCACTAATTTTAAATTTTAATACAAATCCCAACATTTAGGTTTTTTTGTTTCTATAGGCTCCTATAGCTTCAAATTTTGTGTGGGTAGTATTTAAAACAACAGATTTTTTCTTAAAGACTAAGAACCTTTTTAATGTATTTAATGTCAGTTCACTGGAGGTCAAAATCTTAAAAATTTCTTAAAGAAAGCGTATTTGTTTTAGATTAAAATCTATAAAACCTTTTCAAGCCAAAAAAAATATAAAATATTAGAAACAAAAAACAAACTCAGTGGTATAGCACTGGTGCGTTAAACAAAAGATCATGAGTTTGATTCCCCTGTCAAGATTTGATTTTTCTACTAATCTAAATTTATGATCCATAAACGTAATATAATACAAATTGAATATAAAAATATACAGAAAAAGGCGATATCCCGTGAATATCGTTTCAGAGAAACCAAGTTTAAATCGATTATAAACTATTAATATTTTACAGATACTTTAAAAATACAGCCATTCAAACAATTTAATATTTGTAACGAAATAGCCTAACATAAAATGCATCTCCAACTACTGGGCTGGCAAACATTATATGTGTCTATAAGTTTTGGAAATATTATCTTTCTTGTTTTATTGCGCAAAATTGAGCTATCTGAGTGGTGTATTTAGTATTATATAATTAAATATTACAATTTTTTTAAATGCTCCTGTTTGACATAATTTTACATCAGATTTTATTTATGGTATGAATGATTTTGTGGTGTAAGATTGAAGACTTATAAGTTAAGTAAAGAATATAAGGGCTGTGCATGGAGCTGAATATGGAACGTATCACGTCTTAGTGATCTCAGTAGTTTAATTAGTTAGGAGCTTGGTGAGGAATCTGCGCTAGAGTATTAAGCAAGAAAGAGTGAAATTGTAAAAGTTGCAGGATAAAAGTGTGAGAGCGCAATATAAAAGATTGATGGGCAGAACATTTTCTTCACAAGAGCATAGATTGAATGTTAATATAAATGCTAATAATATAACAATTTCTTGGAACTTAATAAAACAGGCTATAGTTGAATGTGCGAAAGATATGTGTGGATCTGTGATGTTGGTAAACATAAAAAGAAATGCATGGTGAAATGAAAAGTTGAAAGGAAAAGTGAGAGAAAAGAGATATGCATATAAACGAATGATTGCTGTGAAGAGTTAACCAGAACATAACGGGCTGAGGTATGTATACAAAGATAAAATATGAATTCAAATAAATCAGTGAAGGAGAGTAAATAGATATTGAATGTGAAAGAAGGAGAAAGAATTCAGAGTGATTTTGAAATAATCAAGAAGTTGTTCTTGAAATGGGTAAAGAGAAAGAAAGAAAACTAGGAATGCAAGGAAAGACCTATGGCATTCAGAGGGAATGTGGTGAGATGATTTGGGATGAAAATAACATAAGAGAGCAAGGAAGGTATTATTTTGAGCAATTGCATAGTGAAACCGTTGATGAAATAGCATAAAATAGGGAAAATGTTATTATGAGTGAAATAATTAATCAGGTTGATTTGTTAAAAGCTATGAGAGTGTTAAAAAATGTTGAAGCTGTATGGATAAAGAGATCACAATTGAAATGCTTGATTGTGGTGGCATGGTATTACAGTTTTTAGGAGTTGTTTAATGTGTTTGCGGAATTTCAAATTGTCATATTGACTGGAAGAATGCTGTATCTATTCATTTATCATTAAGAACAAATGTAAGAATTATAGGTAAATTAACTTGTCGAGTATTTTAGGCAAAGTTTTTGGCAGTGTTTTTAATGAGAGAGCGTTTTAAAAAACTGCACACAAGATTTGGGGTGTGCAGTGTGGTTTCAACCCATGAATGGACCAGACTACAACAAATTATTTAGAAGAATATTATACTAAGGAAGACACTTTACTCTGCATTCGTTGATCTTAAGAAAGCGTAAGACAGGGTGGATAAGTGTATGTTCTGAGAGAGTGTGGTGTGAATGACTGGTTGGTAAACGCAATTATGACAGTGTATGATGAAAGTAAAGAGTGCGTTAGGGTGGGCGGGGCTTTAAAAGAATATTTTTGACATTGTAAAGGTGTTGTTAGACAAGGTTGTTTTATGTCTCCATTCTTGTTTAATGTATTCATGGATATGTGTTGGAGGGATACTTGTGAGGCTGCGGTTTGCGTACAATGGACAGTGTTAATGTGAGAGTGTTGATATATTCATATGATTCCGTCTCAGAATAAAAGTGAGAATGAAAAAGACTTTCAGAAACTTTTGAATATAAAGGCAGATATAATTGATATTCATATAAATGGCTCTAAAAATAAGGTGATAGTTTTCCATAGTGACGTATCAGGAAATAATAACGTGATCTTAGTATGGATGTAAAACTGTTAGAAAAAGTGAATGATGTGTAAAAGAGCTCAATTTTCTACTATTGTTGTTGATAAAACAATAATTGATGGTTTATTAAATAAGCAAGAAAGAGTTAATGCAATTTTTACCCTATTTGTGAAATGTTCAATAAAAAACGCCATTTAAATAAATTTGACTTACATTTTCCTAGTTATTGAAATGGGCTATTTCATTATTGAAGTGTAACATTCTTTTAAAGCCTTTGGAAATTATAGCCTTTGTTGAAATATACTGTAAAAATAAAAAGTATATTCAATTAGCTAGGGAACATTTAATTTATTGAAAAAAAACAATGATTTTTTCTCATTTTTAAATAATAACGGCAGTTTCTCTAAACATAATTCAAAGCTTAGCCAAAAAAACAGATCAAGACACACAGCAAAAAATTTTAATGTTCTGTAGACATTATTGACAAATAATTGTTAATTAATAAGAAATTCAAATGTAGAAAATATTTAACTCAAATACACTATAACTTCTCATTAATATTGGTGAAATAATACTTACACACATTAACAAAATGATGGATAACAAAATTAATACTAGACACATTTACTTTGAATAATTCAAAATATCTTAAATTAATTTAAAATATGTTTATTTTGAAATTGTGTTTTTCAATTTATTATCAAATGTTTACTATCATGTTCATAAATTTTTAACAACTTTAAGTAATGTTTATTGTTTCATTTGTAATTTAATTCGACAATTGTGAAAGGTCAAAATTTATTTTAAATAAAATCGTCTAAGGTCAAAATTTATTTTAAATCAAATTAATTGTTTTAGGTCAAAATTTATTTTTAATAAAGTAAACATATGTTAGATTGTAGACTGAAGCTTATGGTAAATTCATTCTTTTAATTAATATTTGCAATTATATGATATTGAAATATGTGATATTATAGCATTTAAGGCTTCTAACATAAATTCTTGAACATATTGTTCCGAATATAATAGCTATCATTCACTCTTATTATAAATTATATTTTTAACCATGCATATAAACAATGATAAGCTTTAAATAAAATAAAAGAATCCAAAGTTTTCTCATTTTTATTTCACAACAGCTCCAACAAAAATAATTAATGTTTTTTTTGTAACCAACTAAAGAATATAATTTTTGTTTGCTTACATTACTTTAGACTAATTTAAGTGAATTGGGTTATAGCCAACATCTTTGTTCATCTAGTTTAATATTAATATTTCAAATTTTAAGAATTATTCATAGATACTGGAATAGAATAAAGAACATACATATTTTAGAAATCAATACAGTTCTTACCTATATAATTAGGTTTAGCCTTTAAAGTGGGTCAAATTTAATAATATTTAATAACAATATAATATAAAAATAAAGGATATAATATATATCAGCTGTGCTATACATATTACTACCCCATCAAAACCGGTCACCATTATCGAGAAATACGAGAATCTAATGCAGTGAATTTTTAAAATCCTATGCTGAGCAACAAAATGTATTAAGTCCCAATATGGGCATATCCATGGTAGCTCTATAATTTAATTTCAAGTTAAATGCAGGGATCAATTTAAATATAAGCATAATTGTATAACCGAGTAATTCAAATTTGAAAAATTAGATAAACAGATTAATTCAGTAATCATACAAAACTTTTAAAATCCCAGAAGCTATTTATAATATTCGTTTGCGAAGTATTAGTCATAAATATACTTGAATACTTTAATTTTTTAATGATGCATTTTCCCCCTTATATTCTATAGTTCATAGCTAAATAATCTTAAATATATTAAGATATGAGTACAATAATTTAATATTCTATAAATATATATGAAAACAATATTATAAATACTTAATTATCCTATATTTAAAAAAAAATTAATTATATAAAACAAAGCAATTTCAAACAGTATTTATATATAAACATAAAGGTTACATTAAAAATATTTTTTAATATGTTAAGGCCAAGTTAAATATTTATAAATAATACATTATCTATATAACACTTATAAAAGACCATATTATTGAAAACTGTATGGTAGCATTTAAATATCACCAAGAATCTTGAAGACATTAGTAAATTTTCATTACGATAGAAAGATCTACCTTTAAAATGTATTCACAAACTCGATTATGCAAATATGTATTACGGCATTTGTTGTTAAATTTAAACACTTTCCACAAATTTATCAAACCACAAATAAATATAAGGACACATTATACTCTATGTAATTCTTTAATTTTATAATATCATTAATGTAAAATTATATTTATTGGTAGCAAATGGGTACCATGAACGTCTTTTTGCAGAAATTTGAGTGTTTGTATTTTAAACACAGTTTTATGTTGGAAAAGCAAGAAATTAAAATAAATGCCCCATGAATTATTATTTAATTAATATATATATATTACAAAATATATAAATATATTTTTATTAAATTATATATTATTTTTAAATAATATATTTATATAGAGAAAAAGAGGTCATGTGGGTTGGATATTTTAAAATTGAATTTAATATAGGCCTAAAAAATTAAATATTCAAAGTAATTTTTATCAATTCTCTACATGTGTTAGTATGAAATTAATTACTTATGCAATATGCTACTGAGGGGTAGCTGTGCCTTAATTTGTTAACTAAACATTAAATTTACTCCTTAGAGGTATTATTTATCTGACGTTTGTGAAAATACTATTTTAGACCAACACCTTAATAATTTTATTTATTCACAAAAAAGTATTAAAAAACATTAAAACACTATTACTCTACTACTCTAAAACTCTACTACTTGGCATTGGTATAGTTTGTAGGAATAAAATAAATGGTACGGCGCACCGCACAGACTTTCTCTCTCTTTCTATAAACTCGTAAGATTTCTGAACGGAATAATGTACATTGTATCATCACCACTCCACATAAGAACACGCATAAAATAATATACAATGATATAGAATCAATGAGAAAAGAGGCGCATCTTTGTCCACCTAAGAGCATTTCAAACAGTTTAATGTCTTCCACAAGGGTCAACACTTCGTATTAAAATTTCGATTTCTGGTTAAAATTTTAACATTTTATAAGGTGTTGCAGATCTTCAAGTCATCGCATTGATATTTAATTATTCATTTATACATTTTGACCAATAAAAAATGTAAATATTGACTATTGAGTCTAAAATGGAGATAGATCATTGCTATGCAAACATTTCTCCTAAGAGATTTAAGGAAAAATAACATACTTTTTTAGATACTTATATTTAATTACTCTATGGCATTGGAGAATTATTGCGTTAAGACTTAAGTAGTATATGTTTACAACTAAAGCTCACAAAATTGTATTAATATATTTGCAAATATCTCAGAAACTGTTGCTTTTATAAAAATATATGTCAAATAAAAGTTTTTTATTTCTAATAGTCCTACAATTTTGCAATGATAAGTTGTTTAGTTTCTCCAATAGTTGTGGAGATACGGAAATTAACGCTTCTGTAATGTACCCTAAAAATCATTTTCATAGGAAAATGAAAATAGCCAGTTTATTTATAATCTTAATCAACGCCTAGATACGAATTTTAATCAAAATCGTTTGAGCAGATTTTGAGAAAACCAAATTTTTCTCTTTTCGCCCTTCAGTAAACTACCCTTAATTTTAAGTTTTTATAGACACACAGACAGACGGCATTGCAAAGACTATTTTTTAGGGTTCGGGGGGTCATGAGACGTCGACATCCATCAACATTTCAGGTTAGTTTTTTTTACGGTCGCAATACTTAAACTTTAATGTCCAAAAAGTTAAAAAAAATCATATAATTGCGTATAGATTGAAAGTTATTGATTTTATAAAAATATGTTTCGGATAAAATATCTGTATTATAAATATATATACATATTTGTAATGCTAAGTAATTTCATATCTCAAATAGTTTCGGAGCTATTATAAAAAATGTTAATTTACGCATCAGACCGGAGCCCTTAAAGCCATTTTGCCGAAATATTGAGAGTAGCCATTTTGTTTGGAATATTTATTAATGTTCATAAATGAAATTTAATCAAAATCGTTAGAGCCGATTTTGAGAAAATCGACTTTTTCTCTTTTTTCCCTTCAGTAAACTACCCTTAATTTTAGGGGTAGATATCCAATTCCAAAAACCCCTCGGGGCAACCCTATGAAAACCCTAGATATCAAGTTTCAGCTCAATCGGTAAAATAGTTTAGGCTCTAGTTGGAGGTACAGACAGACAGACAGACAGACAGACGGAAATTCAAAAACCACTTTTTCGGATTCAGGAAGTCATGAAACGTCAAAATTCATCAAAATCTCGAGTTCGATTTTTTTGACGATCACCATACTTTCTCTACCTGTAAGATAGAGAGAAAGTAAAAATAAGCTTGCACATATTAATTTATTTTCAATTAATATAAGAACTATTTTTAAAATTATAAGCTCCATACAATTTAGAAATTTACTTTAAAAATACATTGTAAATTTAATAGTTTGTATTGTTTTTGATACATAAAGTAAAAAAAAGTTTTTGGACTCTTTAATCTTGTTGTAAAATATTGATCATGGGAAGAAAGTTTATTTGAGTTTGACTATTCTACAATCATACATCTCATCTTTCCATATCACATAATATTGCTAAAGTAAAACTACATATTATAATGTCTTCCTGAATGTGTACCAATATTTTGAACTAAAGCTACGCATTTTAGTATTCTATTAATAACAACATCTAAGTAAAAGAACAAATTTCAAAATTAGGATAGTGATTTGTAATTTATTAAGTGCCATCCATATATGTGATACCTAATGATTGAACATGCAAATGGTGAAAACTAAAAAGCATTTCTATATGACGTGACAATGTTAGTTTCATGCTTAACCTAAAATGGAGAACTCTAAAGGATTAATATAATTTAGCACAATGATGTATATTAACATCACTAGTCTAATCAGAATGAGTATTTGAAATACAATAAGATAAATTGAGTATTGTAAAGTTCTACATAACATGTGAGTTATTAGAATAAATACAAATTATTCTACAAATATTTGTAAATTGTAATAATTGTAAAACAATTGTTTTTCTTTAACTTCAATTAGTTAGGAAAACACATTCTGAAAGTCAAAATCTAAAACATCCTAATACAACTTTTATCTATGGTCATCAATAATTATTGTTATTTATTTTAAGTATGTGAGTTTGTAGGTGTAACTAATGATACGCCAACTTGGAGGTATCTTCAGATTAAAAAAAAGTGACAAATAGAGTTTTATTTCAACCAATATATTATTTTTACAATATAGCTATTATTAAAAAATATTATATGATGATTTGACCACGTAAATTGATATTTTTCTTATTTATCTCTGTCTAGACATAGGCATATCCCAAATAATGAGTAACTAATCATCTTTAAAATAAGCTAAACCAGAATGTATCAGTGATATAATATTTATTCTATGTATATCGTTACAATGATATTTAATTCAAATCTAAGTTATTATATTATTAAATTGCCTTAATAGCATGCGTATCTTATTGAATAATATTGCCATGGTATTTATTTATATTTTATATAAATGCTGTATTTAATTTATTAGTAACTTAATTATCATTAGATTAAATAATAGGTTTATAAAAATATTATAAAATTGACAACGAAATCAACATAATTATAAGATTGATTAAAGAGAATTCATCATGCCAAATAAAACACTTATTAACTTGCTAAACTGCTTAATATAAAAATATCAATATTTTATTGGAGGTTTGTGTAATCAAATCTATGTAAATTCGTGCATTTAAAAAATATGTAGTAGGCCAATAAAAATAACAGCATTAGGCTAACTAATCAATATATTACATGTATGGGCCTGCACTTTATTTGAATCTGATAAAGTTTTTTTGAACATATACATCCTTTACAGGACTAACTAGATAAATCAGATGACACACCAATTAAAATACCATTATTTAATAAAGTTATATTTAAGTGTTTAGACTTATAAAAAATTATATGAATGTTTATTCAGTTTCTAAAATATATTGACCAGTACAATTTAATACAAGATCAACAAAATTTTTATTAAATTAGCTTAACATACTTGACACAGTGATCAGGGAAATATCTTTTAAGAAACCCTTTCTATATGTGTTCTTCATAACACTTATTTTGATGATATATTTTTGATAACACAATTAATATATCATAGCCATCAAATAGTTACTGAGGATTTTGAAGCAAATCATTTTATTGGTTTTTCTAATAATTAATTTTTGTAAAGCAATAATTTAAACAACTCTATCTGACATATTCATTGGACCATTGGACGGAGTGGTATTTAAAAGCAAAAAATTGCAACATTTATCTTAATCATAGAGGTATTGCTACCCCACGCTGCACAGATTGTCACTAATTGTCTTCATAATGGCACAGTTTTCAAAAATTTCTCTTTCACTAATTAATTAATTAAAGTGGTATCTTAAGCATTTTATCCAAAATTTTTATATATCATACAACTGTTGCAACTTACGACAAAATATTGCAAATATAACTTCCTATACTCATCATACAGCTCTTCTGAAAAAAAATAGTAAACAATAATCTGGCTTCACGTTTAATCATAAAGGTATTTTTATATACTACCTATATAAATAATTATAAATTTGATGCAACACGTAGAATTTTAGCATCCTTTGTACTTATTACTTTAAACAAAAATGTTTTATTTTGAGGTATTTTTATTATTACCAGTTTCTTAGTAAATAATTTTGTATTCTTAGTACATTAATATTAATCATATTACTTTCTAACAAATTATAAGCAAATTTACCTACAAATTTATATAGCATCCTAAAGATGTAAGGAAGGTAATTTCGTTGACACCTTGAGTGTAGGTTGTTATTTACACCTTCAATCCATATTGCCAAAGAAAAAATTGATTAATTATATCGTGAGAATTATTATTGTTTACTGAAAATTAAATGTTGAAAATGCAATTTAAGTAAAGGAGCGTTGAGATGGACCATATTTTACTGAAATGTGTTGCTGAAATTATGTAGCTGGTATGTGGCTGACAACAGTGCAGCCATGTATCAAAATATCGCCATATGGCCCGACAATGTAGCCGGTATGTGGCTTACAACAGTGCAGCCATGTATCGAAATATAGCCATATGGCCCGGTAATGTAGCCGGTATTTGCTGACTATTGCAATTAGCTTGCTAGTGTGTTGCCGGTGTTGTCCACCTCCAATGGGAAAACTTTTAAATAACTCAGCCATATCTATGTTTGTCTCCCTCTCAGAATAGTACCTCTTTCTCACTCAGAACTGCTTGACCCTTCATTCAGTGCGCAGTTCAAAGCTACTAAACGTGCTTTGGTTTGTGTCGTGATTTTTAACTGCTTTTGTGATCATAACAGTGATTTGGGTCAATTATATTCAATAAACGCTCAAAATCACTTTTTGATATTCTTGTAAAATTTTTGAACAGATAAGTCCAGTATTAATTTCATTGTTGAATAAATTGGGCTCGCTCAGGACTTTGGCTATCCCCAATCATCAAATATATATCCAGTGTTAAATTATTTGCTGTTTCACGTTTGCTCAAAAAGAACGCGTCCACATATATTTTTTTTAGTTCTATTTGAATGATTATGAAGAAGGATAAATGATGCAGAAACAAGTAAAGTATCATCAATATTGGCCAGTCTGTCATCATGTAAACGTGCAATCATACGGAAATGTGTGGCTGCAAATATTGCTCAGAAATATTACCCGGGAACATTGCAAAGCCACAAGTTGGACTTGTATTAAAGGCAATATTGCATGTGCATTTTTAATTGACCGTCTTAGCGCACTTTAAAAGAATCATGGGCTATTTTTAATCTTATTTGCATTTTTTGTGAAATAAAATCTAAAACTATTTTTCTAAATTCTAAGAAATCTTGTAGCCCCCACTATCTAGATAGAAAAATGTTTTAAGCAATAATTAATTAATAAATAATCTTATTTAAGTGTATTAAATTATTAAAATAATTGGTATAAGTTTTTGAACAATACATTTCAAATACATATTATTTTTATTAGCATGATGAGTGTAATTAGGGTAGTTTTCTAAATATGAAAATCATTTTAGATTGTAATAATTATAATACAAAATGATTTTCATATTTAAAAAACTACCCCAATAGTCAATAGCAAATAGTGTAACAATAACTCTCAGAGTGATAATTCTTTTGTAACTGCTTCATCCATAAATTCTTTTATCAACATTGAAATATGGTAGACTAGGGCACAAACTATTGGAACATTCCGACCAAATATAATTTGGTTTTTAGTTTAAAACAATTATTAAATTAAATGATATAAAAACTATTTCCAAATTAAGAAATAACATCTCGATATTTGATCTAATACTAAATAATATATAAAAAACTAATTATCACTTTTATGATTTAATGAGATTATTTGTCAATTTAAATCAACTTGATGTTAAGAAAATAATCATATAAAATAAAAAGGGATATTTCTGCACATATTGATTAAGGAAGAGATTCTTAGGAAACAGAATAACAAATTATTATTTATTTATACAACATTATTTTTTATTTTTATTTTTTCCCTCTCAGTATAATGGAACTCTTTTGCTATTTTTATTATATTAGGTTAAGCAGTCATGCATTTGGGTGATTTTTATCCATATGATAAATAATACAACCAGGGTATAAATCTTAAGTCCCTTGAACCAGTTCTGTATCACTAGAAAACTGAAAAATAACGTGACTGAATGGATCTATTCACCATCGTAAAATAGGTTCATATTTTATATACAAAACAAGACTTATTTTCATGTAAAATAAATATTATATTCATTTATATATAGACCTCATTTTACTTCATGTTCCACTCAGGGATGTCTTTTTGAAAATTAATGTATACACTCCTAATCAGGATAGTATATTATAATTTGATAGTACTATAAATATCACATATCACAGGATAAATAGAACCGCTTTAACAGAAAAGTCCTTACTAAACCTTGTGTAATAAAGCTATATATAATTTAAACAAATGTTCCATATTGATTCGACAGATGAAATATTTGGTGCCTTTCAGCGTAATACCAAAGCGCATTATTATTTTGACATCATATTTACCACACTCAAATTTTCTGTACATATAAATTCCCCTTTATCAACAATGGTAAACAGGAGCATTCGTTTGCTATTTAAATGAATGAGCAATTTCCAGAGGGCAAAAATACATATTCCTTCTCATTACGCAAACACACGTACCTAAAATTTGAAGAGACATTTGGGATTTGCTTTTTTTTTTTTTTTTNTTTTTGTTATGTGTGTCTGTGTGTTTTCAGTGGTGGGTTGGTGGGGACGGAATAAAACCCCATACTCTTTTTCCACACCTTGTTAGCTTGACATGTCCTTCATTATTTATCAAGACTCTTGCTGTGATGAACGAATTTGTGAGATTTTCGTGTGGATAGAGGTTTCCCTGCAAGTTTTATTAGAAAGGCAAGATAATTACAGATGTGTTGATCATGGTTTGGTTAACCTATTTGGTATGTGGAATAGTAATTCATAGTCATAAGTTTCAGCCAGGTAAATTGAGGGTTGATTCAAACTAACCAATAAACATATGTTAATGTTTTGAAATTCATTACTATTAATGTTCCAAATGGTTTTTTAATGAATAATATTTAGTCGTGTGGAAAATACTAAAAATTTACACGCACCTCGGTGGCGTAGTCAGCAAACACGGTAGTTTCGTGTTGAGCTAGACTGCTGAGGATGAGTAGATTGAGGTTCAAATATTGGTCGGGTGATTTGGGGTGGTTAATTTAAATGGTTTTCCACTATCCCTCCATGCAAATGCGGGTTTACCTACTGAATTATTATTATTATTATTATTATTAATAGCACTGCGTCTTACTACCCATTCAGGTTATATGCACTTACGCTAGTGTGTAATGGTAGGGTGATTGTGAGATGAAATGGAGGACCTATAGTTTAACGTGGGATCCGAACCACGGTAGAGGCCTGGTATTCTACACATTCACAAGTTGTGATAAATACACGTCTTGTTAGAGGTGAAGGAAGTGTTTGGCAATAAGATAAATCCATGCCGGGACCGAGGATTGAACCCCAAAATCCCAGCAAAGAAGTCTGACATTAGGTCTCCATTACTAGACCATTAGTGGAATTAGTAAATAAGCGTATAACCCAAACAGGTAGTAAGATGCGGTGCTAGAATTTATAATTAAAAATATTTACAATCAAATTCAATAGTTTCAATCATACACGCTTCGGTGGCCGAATGGTCTAAGGCGCTACTCACGCAGTAGACTAGACTGCTGTTGACGCAGAGATCAAAGTTTGAGTCTTGATCGGGTGTATTAAGGGTGGATTTTACATATTTGTTTTACAATCTCACTCTACGCAAATATGGGTACACTTCCTTTAAATATAACCTTCTTGATCCCTAAAACCATCAGCTTAGCTAGTACTTAAGAGACTTGGTACTGCGAGAAAAATGTTTTCATTGGTTTTCACTTCTTTGATTTTGGTTAAGGTAGGAAATTCTCTTTGGCTTAGTCCATTTTAGAAATTTTGTCCAGAATGTCTCATTAAAAGGGAAGTTTCATTTATACATTTTTCATCCAACGGTCTCTATGGAACTTCAGTACAGTCACTCAAATCCTGGGTGGGTCAATATATATAATTCTGCATTGATGGATAGTAAATATACTAACTCAGTTTGAAATTAACTATATTAAATGTATCGTAGTCATAAATAAATTGTAATGAACTACGCATGAACTTTCTCCCTCCATTGTTTAAAAATTGAAATATTTACTTAAAGCCCGTAATAAGTGACAAACGAAATAATATACACTAGCAAACCCGAGTACAAACTGCACTATACTTACGTAAATATTTTTTGACCCCCGGTTTTAAATTTTATTATTTTATTTTTAAAGAATGAAAGTCCTCATTTGTAAATTTTGACCAAAATACAAAATAAAAATTGGATTCACAAGAGTCAACACTTCGTAATGAAATTTCAACAACTTACAATCATATAGCCAAAGTTATTATTTATGCTTTTAGTCAGTATTACTCTATCTAGATATCATTATCTGAAAATTGAAAAATTACACCTGGACACGGGTAACAATCCCGGGACCTTTACCATTTTTTAAAATTCTACTAGGGGCTGCACAACTTCAGGTCATTGCATTGCTATTAAACTCATAATTTATAAATGTTGACCAATAAAAGAGGTTAATGTTGACTATCGAGTCTAAAATAATAGAGATGGTTTAATCCTGGACAAACATTTCCCTTACCAGTATAAAGGAAAGAGTAATTCAAATTTTTAGAAAATTATTAAAAAATTATTGCACTGAAATTTTAATATCTCTGTACAATTAAAGCTCACAAAATTGTATTAATATATTTGACAAAATCCTATAAACTATTGAATTTATAAAAATATATTTCAAGTAAAAACTATTTATTTTTAATATTTTTACAATCTTTCAATAATAAGTTATTATTTAGTATCTCGAATAGTTGCAGAGATACGGAAATTTCCACTTCTGTAAATTACCCTAACTATCACTTTCATGGAAAAACTAAAATATCCATTTTGTTTATTATTTGATTCAACGGCTAGATACGAATTTTAATCAAAATCGTTAGAGCTAATTTTGATAATATCATTTTTACTATTTTCGCTCTAAATAAACTACACTTAATTTTAGGGTTGGATAGCCAATTAAAAAAAAGTCCCTCGGGTTAAGCCTACTAACACATTGTATACCAAGTTTTGGCCCGATCAATAAAATAGTTTAAAATTCTACTTCTTGGTACAGACAGATGGCATATAAAAACACATTTTGACGTAAATACGTCTTTAAATTTGCTACCAAACGGGGGCAATCCAAAAAACCTAATGATAACAAAATCGGGGGATAGAGTTTGGTGTTGTAGTTTCGAATCTTTCCTCTACATGTAAAATTAAATCATACCACTGGATAGCTAAAGGATCAAAGAATTTTTTAAGATAAGCGAGAACAGTGACGCATCGCGCGTGGTGGAGGGGGAAGTGCCGCCATTTTGAGGTTATTTTGCTGCGTATCGAGATTTGCAATTAGTATAACTTTTGACTCGGAGAAGCTACGATGTTCGTTTGAGTTTTAATCGTCAGCTGTCATCAAAATCTATCGATTGTATATAAAACATTAGGTTAAAGTAGTGACAGTGAATATATTAAGGTGTTGGACAAAAAAAATATTATAAAAAATAGAGTTTGGCGTTTTGAATCTATCCTCTACATCCAAAATTATACCACTGGATAGCTAGAGGATCAAAAAATATTTTATTTAAAAAATATAACCCGTTACATAAACGTATTCACGTATAACACACGGCCGTGTCCATGACACAGCCACACCCCATTTTTTTTGTATTCGGGGCGTCATGAAACGTTGATATTCATTAAAATATCAAATTATAATTTTTTAAAGATTAAAATACGAGAAAGTAAAAAATATTACATTTATAATATTCTTAGATATTCGTGGAGGGGTATATAATAATGTAACATGTAAAGAGAACAGTTTCTATACTAATTTGTAGTATATAGTTTTTAAATCCTAAAATTTTACTTTTAATAAAATTTTCACTTAAGATAATATAGTTTATAACTCTGATTTTTATTCTTTATATTTATAAAACATAGAACTCTTATAAGATAGATTTCATTCCACTACAAACCTAAATATTTTCTTTAATTAAATAATTCCTTCGATCTATAAGAGCAGGATTTTATGGATATTAGTTGTACAGCACGTTTGACCACGTGACCACCGAAGTGGGTTTAGACAAATTAACAAAAAAGAAGTATGAATGTTATGGAGGGCATAAAGTTTTTAAAGGCGTATTTTGATAGATCCACATATAAAGTATTTGATTTTTTCCACACTTGATTCACACAGTCCACACTTTAAACAAGCCTTAGAAAATATTTTACACCTTCCAAAGTCTCTTTCATTGTCATTAAACTGTATTCATCATTGTTATCTATGCCCTAGATTATTCCAAAACGTGTCTGTAGGTGTTGGGATTGATAGGAATAGAATAGAACTCTATTTGTTTAAAAATATTAAGGGAACAGGGGAAATGTTGGAAAATCACTCTACACACATTTCCCAGGACAACAAATATTAGAATATCTCAAACCTCCTTATGAAATTATGACAACCCCTCTTTCTCATCCCTTACCAATTTTTTTAAATTAATTTATATAAAATTAAACGTGACAATCACTTCTCTTAAACTTAGTCTAAAGTACATTAAATTTCTCACGATTGTCTAACATATGAGTCTTTATTTATTTTTTTAGTAACACATCTTACTACACGTTCGAGTTATGAACTAATTACTCTCGTGGTTTAAGGTATTTGGAAGGTTATATTTATAGGAATTGTACCCACATTTCCGTGGAAAACCGTTTTGAAAAAGCCACACTCAGTATATCTGATCATTATCCGAACATTGATCTCCCCGTCATCCATAATCTAGCCAACTGCTTGGGCTCAATATGATCTAAAATGGGACATTTTCCCATGTACCATTCATATATTAATTGGTGAATATTTAATATATTTCTTAGTAGACTCCTTTGAATCTTCATTCCCAAGGTGAAGTGAGACCTATTAATAATGAATGGCATGTTCCTTTCATTTATAGATGTATTAAAAGACACTCCCCCTAAGTTCATCTCAGTCACAGGTAAATTAACAACACAGAAGGAAATAGTCCTCCACGTATTAAACCCACAAGAGATTTCCTTTCGATCTTTCCACTCCTTAGTTATTCTTGTTCATTTCAACATCCTTCTCCTTTCTATTCTTAGTTGCTCTATTTTCCTTTAATACTCCATTTCCAAGTGTATTTACCCTCACTCCCTTTCTCAACTTATTCCTTCCTTAAGGTCTTCTACATTCTCTTTTATTCCTTTAGGACCTCCGACACGTTCCAAAAAGGCAAAAATAAACACATTCAAATGGATTCCAAGCCCACTCTAATATGCAAGAGACGTCTGCCCATAAATATTCAGTTCATTTAGAGGGTGCGCTGCAAATTCCAGGTTGTGAAGGGAAAAAGGGTGAGATGGTTTTTTTTGAGTTCGTAAATGACGACCTCAATGAGCGGTAATTACTGCACAACATCTTGAACTATACACGGTTTATATATCACCACCATTTGCACTAGATATATTTGTTTGTTAACCTCTAATAAAATATAATAAATCTTTATTTATATTTTCTACCCATTTGTCTAGACATGGCATTTAATTTTCGTCTTTTTAAAAATAGTTAGCTAATTTATTAAGTTTCACATTCTTTAAAACCATTATTTAGTAAATATAATAAAAACACTTCTTTTATTGACATAGTGAAATAATATGACATTTTATACAATTTATCTTATATCCTGAATTACATTTAGCTATTTAAATATTAATACTATATATTTGTATAGTTTTTTGGTGACTAGGTGAATATTATTTCAAGGAACCATGAATTGACCCCTGATGTGTTAAAACGCAATTAAGATTGTTTGTTTATATGGCTATTACTAAGAAATTATAATTAATTGGTGTTGTTAGGATATTATTTTCGTTGGATATATTAAATGAAATCGCAAAGAAAATAAGTAATTTTTTAAATAATAAAATATATTAAGATAGAATTAATATATTTAAAATATTCTTTAAAATTGGGTCTTATATGGTGTGTTATTTCTTAATCTTCACACAGTATCACTATCTGTTTAGGCTGTGCGTATAGATGATGATTATTCTAATGAGGTAGGGATGAATTAATATGTAGATTAGCGGTAATCTATCAACATTTGCGTGGAAGGAGATTAGGAAACCACTGAAAAACCACCCTCAGTAGACCCAACCGGTATCCCAACCCCGATATGCCAGTCTTCTTAGCAGGCCAGTCTGAAGCAGTTCACGCAAATATTCGAGAATGTGGACGAATCCTTCAGCTGAATTTTCGCCATAATGTTCTCCTGATCTTGTGTTATGAATCCTATACGAATATTCATCTGCCTTCTGTGGACCACAGACTCTATACGTGAAATGTCTACCACGATTAATGGCGTATATTTGCGTCCTTTAACCATTACTTTAAAACTGCTCCCAGATCAAGATCCACTAAATTCCCGAATATTTGACTGAACGTTTGACATTCGTGTACTTCCCACACTTCTCGGACAGTGATCTGAAACCCGAACATTCATCCACATTCGTTAATAATGGGAGACAGGCTTTAAAATGCGAGTGATACCTTCGACCATTTGAATACTGAAGTGGGATCGACACTTTTCATCAGATTACTAATCAAAATCAATAAACAAACATAATTATTTAAATTGTTTTTGGTCATTTCGTACTACTTACTCAGTAACTCTATGGCATTCGGAACTCAAAAGTTTATCGTGGGATTTAACAAAAAAACGACAACTATCACTATATTGAGATAGTTCTATTCAGTCTTCCTCATTACACCCTAGACCTAGTTCTATTATTCTACCTCATTACACCCTATCTCTATCTTGATCTAACTCTATTATTATACCTCATTACACCCTATCTCTATCTTGATCTAACTCTATTATTATACCTCATTACACCCTAGACCTATCTTGATCTAACTCTATTATTATATCTTATTACACCCTATCCCTATCTTGATCTAACTATTATTATACCTCATTACACCCTATCCCTATCTTGATCTAACTATCATTATACTTCATTACACCCTAGACCTATCTTGATCTAACTCTATTAATATGCCTCATTACACCCTAGACCTATCTTGATCTAACTCTATTATTATACCTCATTACACCCTATCCCTATCTTGATCTAACTATTATTATACCTCATTACACCCTATCCCTATCTTGATCTAACTCTATTATTATACCTAATTACACCCTATCCCTATCTTGATATAACTCTATTATTATACCTCAATACACCCTATCCCTATCATGATCTAACTCTATTATTATACCTCATTACACCCTAGACCTATCTTGATCTAACTCTATTATTATACCTCATTACACCCTAGCCCTATCTTGATATAACACTTATTATACCTCAATACACCCTATCCCTTTCTTGATCTAGCTCTATTAATTATACCTCATAGCACCCTATCCCTATCTTAAGCTAGTTATATACAGTCCACCTCATTAACTCTATTTCTCTTAGGTCAATTCTAATGTTATCCTCCCATCTGCCTTTAGATTTTCCCATAGTTAACATCGATGGAGAACAACCAGTAAAATTATTATTTTGTTTATTCCTAGTTATAATGCCTTGACAGCAGGAAAGATAACTACAACTTACTGACCTAATAATAACATGAGTTTCCCAACTATATTCTTTTCCTAATTTTCTATTATAATATCGTTAGTGGTAGCTGGTAGTTTCAATCTGGATGTTTATGTGTCAGATTTGAATTTTTTCCAAATTCCGATTTTTCATGCATTGTCATAAACTGCGTGTGTTAAGTCGATTTATACCGAAGAAAGATTACTGATGGAAAATATTTGGATAACTGCTACAACATATTTGGGGATGTTTCATCCAACAAACTTTATCTAATTTTAACACAAAATGTTGGTGTTAATTTTTTATTAGAAGCGCTTAAAATAATATTAAGTTTTGTTTATTTGATGTTGTTTACAACGATAACTCCTAAATCATGTGTGGGTTTGTCGAATGTTGATCTTTTACAACTTTTTTTCTTTTTTTTTCTGTAACCTAAACAATATCCGTGGTATTTTTGTGGGAGTCATAACTCTCGTTAAAGTTGAAACCAGGGAAGAGGTTTAGGATCTGGACAATTTGACGGTCTTGGTTGAATAGCGGGTGGTGGGTAGGAATAAAAAGGAGTTTATTTACGGACGAACTATAAATAGTCTTAAAGGAATTATTATTGGCTAGTCACCTGCTGCCATATTTACAACGATACATAAAAGAATGCAGCTGCTTCTATTCCAATCGTTGGTGCACTTGGAGTTTTATTATAAACACGAGGCTATTCTGAATCTCATAAAGAACATTTAGTACTAACCAGAAACTTGCAAAAATCACTTTATAATGCCAATTGAAAATTGAAACATTTAACGAAAATTTGAAACCTAAGACGAGGCTAAAGTTTTAGTAACCATCACACAACCTTATTTTAAATTTTTGAAGCTCTTCATCCAATTTATCATAGTAAATTTATACATTAGGCTAAAATATCTCAGTGGTTAGAGCATTGGCGTACTAAGCCAAAGGTCCAGGGTTCAACTCCTATGTCCAGGAATCATATTTAAATCTCAAGATCATGATATTTAGATGCTGCTTTAACCGTAACTAACAAATATAATAACATTCTATTTAATACCTCGGAAAAACATACGTGTTTTTAAATAGTTATAGTGGTTTCAATATGGCGGATGCTCTGCTTAAAAAGGTTTTTAGTTTAATAGCTCATCTCAAATGATTTGAATTTAAAATTATTAGTAATCTTTCAAGTATCTAGAATGTACTATTTTTAATCTTGACCTAGATTACGAGATTGATGTTTAGAACCACATAAACAATGGATGATTGACCTTTTATATGAATATAACTCGCTTTGCTCGTTGTGGGCTCCACCTCCAAACCCATAGTGAATGTAAACTAATCTAATTCTAGCGTTTTTTGAACGTTGATTTATTTTAAAAATTTTATGATTCTAGCTGTCCCATAAATGTTTCAGAAAATTAAAAAAGTGTGGAGAATGTGCAAATTATACCTAAAATCAAAAAAATCTATCTCTGGTGGAATCCGTTTTTTGATAGGTCTTACCGCACCAACTTTAAAGTTGCCCCGCCATTTTGAATTTTTTTCGGGGGTTAATTTTTTTTTATTACTTTTTAGAACTATTTCGTCAGTTAGAGGCTAGAAGCTATAAGTTTGCCAAATTTCAAGTTTCTAGCTCATCTGGAAGTGGGTAAACATTAATGTCGGTGAGTGAGTGAGTGAGTCAGCCATGTGGCTTTATATTGTAGTGATATGCTATGACGTATTATGTTGTGTCTAGTTGTCAGATATCCAGAGGTAATGGGATATATCCCCGGTGCTTCCAGATATTTCTGTTAACATTGGGTTAGGAAAGGGGTCAGATTCAGTATCGTGAGAGCGATGGATGAGCTACTTGAATGATAAAGTAGGGAATTTGGCCCTTTGTCTCATTACGCCGACCACTTGCCTCCCTCTATCGTCAAAATAATGCAGACACTATATTCGGTGGAGGCTTGGTTGGTATAGTTCACCTGAGGGCTGATGCCGTAGTGTTTGTTTTTTAATAATTTAATATTGATTATTGCATTATTTTAATTTCTCTCTAATGTGTGGAATTCTAGGCCCCCCGCCGTGGTTCGGATCCCACGTTAAACTGTGAGTCCTCCATTTCATCTCATAATCACCCTACCATTACACATTAGAATTGCGCACAATCTTAACGGGTAGTAAGGCGCAGTGCTAATAATAATAATAATAATAATAATAATAATAATTTCTCTCTAACTTAATCATAAAGGAAAAATATTAAATTCATACTCAAGTCATGTTAGAAAACCAAAGAGAATTATTAACCCTAGTGTAGTGATAATAACATTAAATAAATAATTAAATGATGCAATTAGCATTTTTTTGAATATATGAAGTGATATTTTGCGCCAAAAAATTATTGTTATAAATTGATATCATTGATAAAATCATACTATAGCAGATAAAAAAGGTAATAAGCATTTTAGAAAACATTCTAAATGATTAAAGTTTTTTAAGTAAGGACTCGTTAAATTTAGATAACTAAGTCTTAACTCTAAAAAAATATTGATAGTAACGAATATAGGTCTGGAAAAGTCTCGAATATTTTTTTTCGATGAGAGAGTTTACATCCAAGGAAATCTATTCAGGGTCCTTTCATTTTAATTTATAGAATTAGCTGTACTACCAACATAGCTAAGGTATATAAATATTTTATAATTTAAGTGGTAAATTCCTAGTCAATGAATTCTAAAATCTGTTTTTGTTGCTGCATTGTCTAAGGCGTCGGTCTTGTGTTAGATTAGACCGACTATGACAAGGAGATTGGGGCCTGAGATTTGATACAGATGTACTGAGAATGTTTTTCACTTCCTCCACATGCAAATGTGGGTACATTTCCCATTAAAATACCCTTGATAATACTTAAAACCATTAAAGTAATTAGTACATAAAAGTACGAAAGGTTAGTAAGACGCACTGCTAAAACAAAACAAGATAGAAGAATCATTGGTATCTTTCTTACGGCTCATTTACGAAAGATAGAGGCGACTAAGATATTTACAGAAAATGTGTTTGATGGAATGCTAGAAAATTATTTAATATTGGTGTAATGTTGTTATTAGCACCACGTCTTACTACCCGTTTGGATTCTACTCACTTACGCTCATGTGTAATGGTAGGGTGATTGTGAGATGAAATGGAGGACCTACAGTTTAACGTGGAATCCGAACCACGGTGGAGGTCTTTGCATTCCACACATTCACAAGTTGTGATTAATACACGTCTTGTCAGAGGTGAAGGAAGTGTTTGGCAATCAGATAAATCTGTGCCGGGACCGAGGATTGAACCCTGGACCCCTAACACAGAAGTCTGACACCTTACCCCTAGACTGC
>CABFWO010000154.1:315297-330204 GCA_902155825.1 Timema genevievae | reverse complement strand
AATTCTTCTGTACGTGTGTATGTCACTGAACTCCTCCTAAACGGCTGGGCCGATTTTGATGACATTTTTTGTGTGTGTTTGAGTGGGTCTGTGGATGGTTTAGATTCACAATTAGACCCGGTAGGTGGCGCTGCAATCGGGCTCTAGGATTTTTTTAAATTTTTTAGGAAATTTTTTGGGGAGTTTTTTTTAGATCTTTTGCATATCAGAACATGTAACATCAAAATTTCACCCCCCCACCCCCAACCTTCAATATTTATAATAATGAATATAATTTTAATAATTGACCGTTAAAGAAAATTATAAGTTCATTAATAATTGACCGTTAAAACCTTCTGAAAAGTTCATGAATAATTGAAATTCTGAGAATAATTTAAAGTTATGTTTGTTTTTTGATACAGCTGATATTTGTGGAGTTGTGGGCGAAATGCCAAAAATTAAAAGATGTTTTATTTTGTATGTTATCTTGACAAACACTGAATTTGTAATATTTGTGTTACTCACTAATTGGAGTTCATTGTAAATCTGTAATTGTGATGATCACATAGTATTTGTTTTATTATCGAAATCAATTATGCCACCCAAACGAAAAGCCAACGTTCGGGCAGGACAACGTCTGTCGGGTCCGCTAGTATATATATATATATATATATATATATATGGTCCATATCCATATATCCATATATATCCATATACATATATATATACTAGCGAATATCTCATCAACCACAACTACTTCTTGTAAAACGTTAGATAATTTTGTAAGACAAATTATATGGATTAATACTTCTAACTGTTCGCTTTCTTTCGCTACACCTCCGTTTCTTGCAAGCATTGCATTCTTCTTGACTATCATTGTATACAATAAATCACCTATTATTTTGGAAATAAGAGACAAATAATAGGTATCACGCTCTCCCCTAGCTGAGAGCATATTATTTACAAAAGCACCAACTGAAAGAACGAAGAAAATGCTCCTTTTGTTTTCTGAATCTAATTTATTACAACACAGGAGAGAAGTAAAGAGGTAATGATATTCTCTAAGAATTGGAACGTAAAACATTCATTTCAGGCCTTTAGGGCATCGTTAATATGGATAGAAATATGATATATTAAAAAAAATTAGTTATTACTTCTGTGGTTTCATGTTCATTTAATATTGACGAATGATTGTGTGGGGTTTTAAACTTTTACCTCAATTACGTATAAGAATGTGAGAATGACAATTTTTTTTTTGACAGAAAAATTTCCTACAAACTTAAAACGGCCATCAAGATAAACGAAAAATATCTGCGTGGATGTTTAGCTTAAACGCAATAGCTAATTATAGAATGGATAATTACAAAATATTTGTTTACCTGGTGGTCTAGGTATAAGGTGTCGCACTTCTGTGCTGAGGGTCCGGGGTACAATCCTCGGTCCCAGCACAGATTTATCTGATTACCAAACCCTTCCTTCACCTCTGACAAGATGTGTATTAATCAAAACTTGTGAATGTGAGGAATGCCAGGCCTCCACCGTGGTTCGGATCCTACGTTAAGCAGTAGGTCCTCCATTTCATCTCACAATCACCCTACCATTACATATTAGCGTAAATCCGTACAACCCGAACGGGTAGTAAGATGCGGTGCTAATAATAATGATACAAAATAATGTTCACTCAAAAATAAAGTAGAAATATTCCAATAGGATTCTTTTATCTCCTATAATTTAGGTTTTATAATAGACACAAATGTGTGAAAATGTAACATTAACTCATTTTAAACGATTCCTTACGTATATTCGTGGAGCTATGAGACGAGGTTCAATGAAAAAGGGCTCTAGATACATACTATTTCCAAAAAATAAGTAATTTTTGGAAAAGCTCACAAAAGAACAATATATGAGATTTAAAGGCAATCTTTATTCTTTACCTTGTGATGGTAAGTTTTATAGTTTTCTTCAACGCATTTCTTATTGACAAGACTAAAGTGTGGTTTTAGGGGAATGGAAGTGTAGTCTTAAACAGAATGGAGAAGTTCTTTCAGAAAACGACTCTATATTTTCTCGATGACCAAGGAAGCTTCCTTATTTGAATGTAATATACTTGAGACCTTCAGAATTAAATGTATTCTAAAGAGGATATCTAACTATCTGAATTTTCTACCCACAATTACAAAAGCTATTATTTCCGGTTCTTGCTAATCCTTGATTTATAGTAAAATTAATAATCACAAGATTTATTTTGTGTAGGTAACACACGTTGTAATAAAAATACACAGGCTTGTCTTCCAAATATTTTCACACAACGAAAGGTAACGTCGAGACAAATAAAATTATGTATTTACTGAGTGCTCTTCTAGGATCAAGGAGTAAATAATAATAATAAAAAAATACCTTTATTTCATCTAGCTCTGATAATGGCACGGTTACTCCAAACATTTTTTGGATGATGCAATATTACTGATAATTACACTACCTTACCTACAACAATGGTGTGCTGTAAGTATCTACAAGAGTTGAAACAATACTTAAAATAAAACATGAACAATTGAAATAAAATGAATCATCAAAATAAGATGTACTAATTTTAAATTACAATTACAAAAGTTATTGAAATATATGTGTGATATTATTATTGTTGTTTCCTTGTTACCACATACAAATCCTACCTATGGAATTCCGAATAAGTACAATTCTAATATGATAAAATAAAAAATAAAATATATTGTATTACATCCATTCTTAAACAAATTTAATCAATTACGTTATAGTCTCCGAACATGGTTACATTTACCAGAGTAAGAGAAAGAGTATATATAGGCTAAGCATATATGATATTGGAGTTGTGATTAAAATAACAAAATAAATATTTATTATTGTTGAAAAAAAATATGGCATTAATATTTTGATCTAAATAAAAAAATAATGCTCTGGATTTAATAAAGTGTCTGAATATATTTAGTCTTTTTGAAAGTTTTACATTAGTCATAGTTTCTTGATGATAACAAAAAAGATAAAAATATATTTATAGATGAAGATTTGGTTTGTTTCCTCCTCTTAATTGCAAACAATTCAAAGTTTTAGGATACCAATAGGTGGTAGTTCTTCTCTAGACACTCAGCTTTCTATTGATATACTAATATCCCACTTTTAAATACATTTATTAAGGAACCACACAAATTTGGCTCCATACTTTAAAGACGCCGACCTAAGCTTCTTCAGAAAGTGTTCCATGAATCAATTTCAAAAATGTTCTATTTTCTTCCAAATCCAAAGAGAAAACTAATACATTAAAACAAAAGATAAAATTTTGGCTATGGACTAGAGTTGAATATAAAATAAAATGCAAGTTTAATATAAAGGTTGAAATATATGTCAATGAATATGAAAAATGTTTCTTAAAAGAATTAAAATGTGTATTTCTACCTGTCAAAAGTGAAATGAGCGCTAGTAATCGTGAGACCCGTCATTCACTTGTTTACCAGATCTGCGCATGCCTTGAAATAAATCATGGCCTACATTGAAAATAAATAGAAGTATCAACAAAATTCTTAGAAGGATAATTAATATGCTTAATAAAAAGGTAAGTGTTCTTCCTTTGATCAAAATTCATTATTTAAAACCGTGTTAGACGTTCTTCCCTCAGATTTTTTTTTATTTTGAATGGATGTAAAGATGTAAATAGTATTATTTTGTCACGCCGTTATTATCTCAAGAAGGGACATGCTTGAAAATAATTGTTTTATCAAAATTGCACAACTTCTAGCATCGTGGCAATATTTGGATTCATTTAAGGTTTAATTTTTTTCCCCCAAGCGTATAAAACTAGGGTTCATCAGCTTCCCGTCTTTGGCTTTCTACTGATAGTTTTTTTCAGCGCCACGCCTTATTACTTTTACAGGATGTACGCAAATGTATTATTTATGTTATTAATCTAAGGATGAATAGGTTTTAAGTTGAAGTAAATGTACTCTCATTTGCATGGAGAGAAAGAGAAAGTGGAGAATAACTTTAAGTACACCCTACCGGGATTTGAAACCCAATCTTCCTGTCATCGACAGTCAATTCTAACACAAGAGTGCCGCTATAGACTATGTGTCCACCGAATCAAGCTCTACTGACAGTGGCAGAGACCATCCCGATATGATGATGATCATGTGGAGCCTGTAGAAGTATTAAACCTTAACTTAAGCCTTCGGGAAATATGGCGATCGTACCACTGAGAATCGAACCTGCAACGTCTAGCTTAGTAGCCAGAAGTACTGATCACTATATTAAGAGACCGGCATGTACGGGCTAGACATAACATGGCATGTTTGAATATTCTTACAGCCTCTTCCAGTCATCAGCCAAAACACTCCTTACCCCTTATAACACCAGTGTGGAAGTAATAGGGCTGTGCTAAGTATAACTTCTATTTTTTTTAACCTTACAATCTACTCGGATCTTAGGCTACGCTTCACAATATCTTAATCAATTTTAGATTAGTCCCTTAAGGCTTTCAAACAGAGTTTGGTTGCTAGGAAACAAAAGTAAACGATGGTTGACATCCAATCTATAATTTAGTATAAAATGTATCGGTATTCCTTTAAAGAGGGAATTAAAAATTTAAAGCTTTCATACCTTTAAACATAAAATTAAAAATTAAAGCTTTCAACCAGGATCGAACCAATGTTTTCAATTTTATATATCTACACTCTAGCACTGAGCTACACATTACAGATACTTTATCTAAAGTAAATTAAATCTATTGGACTCTGTTTATATTCTAATGATGGGTAGATAGAATTAAATATAAGCAATATTATTAATAGCACCGCGTCTTACTACCCGTTCGGGCTGCACGCACTTACGCTAATGTGCAATGGTAGGGTGATTGTGAGATGAAATGGAGGACCTACAGTTTAACGTGGAATCCGAACCACGGTGGAGGCCTGGCATTCCACACATTCACAAGCTGTGATTAATACACATCTTTTCAGAGGTGAAGGAAGGGTTTTGGCAATCAGATAAATCTATTCCGAGACCGAGGATTGAACCCCGGACCTTCAAAACAGATCACCAGGTCACAAAAAAAAATATTTAGTGTCCACGTTGTTTCTGACATCAACTTCACTGTATACCAGACTGCCGAGGAGATATATTGTATATGGGTTGGATCCCAGCTGGATGTAATATATTCTCTCTTCACGCAAATGCGAGCACACTTAATCTATGTTCAACCTGTATCATACCCAATCATTAGAGTAAATAGTAAGCTATACACGCGTACAACCCTAGGGTAGTAAAACGCAGTGTTGAAATCTTGTTAAAATACCAAACAACTTCGTCCGCCTGTTTGGTAGAGTAGGTAGACTTTCTTCCTACGATGCCAAGGGGCCCGGGTTCGATTCCTGGTGCAGGCAGGATTTTACTATTCTCGCACAGGGTTTTTTCCCTGTGCGAGAACGGAAAATAATGTCTAGAGGGCTGGCTTTTGCTCCCACGGCACATATGTGGGGGGTGGGGGAAGAACTGGATACAAGTTGTGGCAAAAGGTCGGTGTGTTTACATATTGACGTCATCTAATAGTAATGGTCCAATTTGATCAACATTGTCTATTAAACAAGGTTGTTCGTTGTGTCGATGTTGGAGTTGCCTCAGTTTGCTGTTGAATCTTCTAGAAGTAACATGTCTTGAGCTTCATAGCTGTGTTTCCATTTTGTGATAGTTGTACTTCGGCCAAATAAGGTTTGTAGAATAATCCATTATCATTACAACTAATACATTTGTTTTGTAACTAATTTTATGTAACCATTAGGCAGGAGGGCTGGACGTCCTATAATATATATCAATCATAATGTGTGTTTATTTAAAATGATTATTCGACCGGTGTTTTTGATTTTAAATGGGTAAATCAAATAGGTTCACAAGATAGTTGAAATTCAACTTTTTTACTAAGGGTATTTATTTCGTGTACATTTCAGGATTATAATATCAAAATAAGTTTTATTGATTTATAAATATATACATAACCACCCATCTAATAGTGCCACAATATACTGCTAAATTTCATGTTTTTGATTAAGATGTCTATTTCTCTATTTCAGGATTGTAAAATAAAACTTAGTATTGATTGATAAATAGCCGCCCAATGCACTTGGAGCTGTTTTGGTTGTAGATTTATGATCGCCCCAGTTTACTAAACTTATATAATCGTATAATGTTTTGAGATCATTAAGAGTGTAGCGCTAGTCGTGTTGAGCTCGACCGCCGAGGACGGGGAGATCGAGGTTCAAATCTCGGTCGGGTGAACTGGGGGTGGTTTTTCCTAAATGGTTTTCCACTCTCCCTCCACGCAAAAATGCGGGTTCACTTCCTCTAAATTCAACCCTCCCAATTCTTAATCCATTAGAGTAATTAGTACTTCAGCGTATAATCCGAACGGGTAGTAAGACGCGGTGCTAAAAATATTATTATTAAAAGTGTAAGGCCAGTTCCAGTGACAGATATCATTTTCTCTAGTGCTCTCATATGAAACAATATAATGCACTGTCGTGGTGTTTGACCAAAACGACAGTCTGTGATCATCTCGCCAAATTGTTGTCAATCTTTATTTGAAAATTTGTTGTTTGCTCGTTGGGTGAAATTTGATTGAAAAACTTAATGAATGTATTATTTTGTTTCAAACCTCCGAACTTGGATAATAATGGGAGACTATTTCTCTCTATGTAGAAATTTTTGACAAAATTCCAGGACACCCTTGATCTGTTGATATTAGCATGTGCAAAAACTAAACTTTATGTTGCTACTGGAGAAATATTTGATTTATTTTGTCCAAAAAATTTCAATTCTGTAAAAATGCTTCGCTCCCCGTACATTAAATCAACTTCAGGCTCTTCTTATATAGGATAGGAGTGTACAGTAACAGCAGACTGTTCTTAATTGCAATCAATGAAAAGTAACTCTTTTTGAGAATAGTTTTTATTTATTTTCTCTATTATCAATTCTCCCTTTGGCCGTACCTTAAATTAACTTCAGACTCTTCTTCTATAGGATAGGAGTGTAGGTAAATAACAGCAGACTGTTCTTTATTGCAATCAATGAAAAGTAACTCTTTTTGAGAATAGTTTTTATTTATTTTCTCTATTATCAATAAATAGTTTTACCAATTCTAATAATACTCAAGCAATACTAGCATTAGAGATCGATACATTCGAATGATGGATAGCCTTGTACACTATCTTAATTATTGTGTTAGTATGCCTGGAACTCTACCTATTGTTTATAGCACATTTTGCAAATACTCATTGTAGATAGTAAAGTGATACTCCCGTAAATTTCAGGACCATTCTGCCATCCTTGGGGCACGTCACAGGCTGCGCCCGATGTCGGTGTTCAGTCAACGTCTCCGGAGAGTGTGTGGGGCCAAGCAAACTTCTCCATTCTATTTGCGTCTAGTTCAACAACTATTTGTTAAAATATGCAACCTCTTAATTTCTTTATTTATGTATGCTAGCACTCTCTACCTTGGACCCATCCTATTTAATCCATTCTACCTTAAAAACAAAGTAAATAAAATCTGCACGTTGATATGTTGTGAGAGTTTTAAGCTGATTAAAATGGAAGTGAGAATATAGGAACAACTCATCTCTCAGAGTGTCGGTTGGTAATGTAAAGATTGATTACGGCTGTGGCAGACCATGGAGTATAAATGTTGAAGCCTCTACTCACTAATAATGTAGGCCTTCTTCAAGGATTAAGTAAGATCTTTTATCGGATTCTTTAAGTTTCTTACTATCAAATTAATTAGTCTACCACACATATAGATTCTATGGGCTGAAGTCATTTATATTGATCAGCTTAGAATACCTACACTAATATTGTAATTAGTCTACCACACGTATGGATTCTACCGGCTGAGGTCATTTATAATGATCAGCTTAGAATAATACTACACTAATATTGTAATTGAATACGTGTGGCAATGATATATGGAAGAATTACAAATTCTGACACTATGATAGAAACTTGTCTTCTGGTCTATAACTCGACTCTCTTTGTACAGTTCTAGCTAATTAGCATAATATGGCACAACTCATGGCTAGCTGAAAGTCGTTGCTATAAAAAATGATGATCACTGAATTGAATCTCTGATCGTTAGTAAATGTTGATTCAATATATTTGTGTGCTTGTAAGCTTGAGTCCATAATGAGCTCTGATCTGATAGATAGAATTATAAATTTACTAGTGTCATGTTCTTGGATGGCATCATTGAAACATATGCCAATTGTTATACACTGATGAAGTCATTTAGTTAGACCTGCGACTATGGTTAGTTGCCATATGGGAAGGATTGTTGTGTATTAGAATTAAAATGCTGTTCTTGGTACAGCCAACATGTATGACGGCTGGCTCTAGAAGGTGCAATTACTAATTTTGAGGACATTGGAAGGCGTGCTGCTGCCCAGTGCGTTTCAAATCAGCTGGAGATTGTAAGTTGCATTAAATTTAAGGCTACAATTGTATTTTATTCGCAAATTGTCAGGGTACAGAGAATAAGTGAGGGCTAGAGAAACCCTTGTTGTATTCTGGTTCTTGCCAGATTTGGATCTATCTGGTGTGGTGTCAAGTTGCTTTATGCTAAATTATTGGGCTTCGCTCGAGTAGTATACTTGCGTGCTCCGCCCGGCGTTGGAGCCTGTGGTGTGCCTGCTGGAAAATGGACATGGTGGGAGATTAAGGTATCAGTGGTGCCACACTCTGTGGCCTAGGGCAGCAAAATATTATTTATTGCAGGTACAATAATCGGTTTAAATTGGTCGTTAACAAAGTTCTTCTTGGTGCAGTATGGGCGAAGGCACCAGGGTGAGTTCTTGTTTTTCTGCCTGAAATGTTCCTATTAACGCTGATTTTATTGGGGCCGCCATGGCTGCGTCAGAGGAGTTATTTGCCGGTTTCTTCAGCAGGTCGCTTTGGTTTGGCATATTTCCTCTTCACGTTGGTGCTTGCTCATCTTTGATAGGTCCAATCTGCAACATGTGAGGGATTATGTTTATTTGATAGGCTATCACTGTGTGTATAGATAGGTGGGAGGGGGGGCAAGGGTCGATTGGTTTCCTTGGGGGTGGCCCTCATATCTTTCGGAAGGCAAGGGATTTATTTTTTTATTTGTATCGGGAGCTTTTGATAGTTATTGCAATTTTGTTTAAAATTTATTAGGACTAATTCGTGAGCTTGTTTCCATAAGACAAATTTGAGATGTATTAGGATTGTTTCGGCTGTGGCTGTGATGGTGGGAAAATGCAATTATTATACTTCGTTGCCCTAGCGTGAATATTTGCCTTGAATTAGATGGGTTTTGCCAAATGGAGATCGTATAATACCTTTTGCATTTATTTATATATTCGAATAGCGTGGGTGGACATTATAAAGAGAAACAAGCGTCTGATCTATTTACGCTCTAACTAGGTGGGGGAAAGAATGTTACATTTAATGCAAACCAATATTAAGGTGAAAAGGTCTTGAATGTAAACGCTGGCTTTTCCATTGCCAACCTAGGGCAGGAAGGCTTCCATAATTTGATTTGTTTAACCTATGATATTTTTGTTAATGGTGCTCTAGGTACCTGTTAATTTGGGTTTAACAAATATATTTGCAAAAACCTAGAGGCGGTCGTTTGTTTAAATTTTTGGCACAGATATAGGGTGTAATGAGGAGGACCGTATGGAACTAAGAATATAGGGATAGTGATCGTGCTTTCTTTAGTGTCACATTTTTTGGCCCAATATCTTAGATAAGATTAAATATATAAGGCTGACCTAAACTTGGTACAAGTACATACACTTTTTACTTTCTCGCCTAAAGAGAACATTTTGTAATTAGTTCAAGATTAAAATTAATCTTTCTTCGACGAATATGGGAAATGTATTTAATATTTTTTTATCAATAACTATGTAGAAGACATTGCATGCATAATAAACAATCTTGGTCAAATTTTAGAGATGAGAGATATATTGTAATTTTACTTGCAGTGCTAAATTTGATAAACGAAGCTGTTTGAGGCGCGAAGGCATGAAAGTTGTAGATTGGTGGGTGGTTGGGTTGAGCAGGAACTAATAGGACATAACCCGGGGCTTTGGTGTAAGGGTAGTCAAATGTATTATTAGGATGCATTTCACGAACAAGCATGTTGAAATTTCTTTGCGGTCCAATTTAACTCTCTCTCATACCGCCCAACGCAATAAAGCTGTTCTGACTACCACATTTTCTCCAAGCGGACATTTATATCAACCAGACCTTTTTTGACTGTGACATATTTTCACACTAAATTTATATAGTAATAAACAACAACATGTATCATGAAAATAGTAATTGATATAAAAATCTTCAAATAAGAACAATATAATGCTATAAATTTTAATTTATAATTCGATACCAATGTTTCTTTTAAAATAAATCTTCAAATATTCTACTTTTGTTCTAAATCTGTTGATTTTTTAAATAAATTGAATAATGGTGTTTTTATTAAAAAAAATTTTTTCGGTAGGCTTAAAATTTTTATTTGTAAAATACTATACTTTTATATGCTAATAAGGGAATTTTATCAACAAAGCTATTTGTAAAAAGACAATACAGAGAGATAATGTTAATTTAGATACAGTAACTGATTAAGAATGTTAAGTACCGTGACCTGTTTTATAATTCTTTTCTAAAGCAATTTAGAAATAAGACTCTGACTGTTAGTCGAGACTTTCCCGAGAGCCCTAAGTGCTTTACTGTACTGGAAGACAATGGTGGAATTTTAAAAGCTAATTTCCTTTTAACTATCAGGGAAATACT
The DNA here is from genome assembly GCA_902155825.1 of Timema genevievae. Classification (NCBI taxonomy): domain Eukaryota; kingdom Metazoa; phylum Arthropoda; class Insecta; order Phasmatodea; family Timematidae; genus Timema; species Timema genevievae. The sequence continues at coordinate 319,401 of CABFWO010000154.1, read as the reverse complement.
TTTTGAGACTGTAAAACAACTACTTGAAGTCAATTAAATACTCCACAACTATGTTAAATGTATAGAGACATTTAACATTGGAAGTTTAATTAAAATAAGACTTTCTTTATTACATAAAAATACATATTATATTGGAAAAATGAAATATTTATATAATGTAATGGAAAAAAATTGTTTAGGTTTAGCTATAAAATAAAAACGGGTTTGTTAGTGATTTGAATACCTTTTTTATATGTATAGTGTTTATCATCATCTTATGGAAAAAATATTAAGTGCCCTTAAGGTTTAAGAGTATAGCCGAGCTATAGTTATTTTTTTATATTTTATTAGAAATGTAATTACTAACAGTGTTTACATAAATTGATGTTTATTTTCTTATATAATAAACATATAATCTGTCTACAGCAATTATACATTTTTTAGGGTCTGTTTATTGCGCTTTCGCATGGGCAGGTGATAGGTTCAGAGTTGTATAATCATCACATATCGTCAACTTCAAATTATGATTGATATGCATATAGTTTAGTAATTTTTTTTCCCTCGGCCCCACCCATAAATTTGGTAAATTTATCTATTTTCTAAAGATGATTTACCTTAATGGTTATACGTAGTTTTTAACTTCCTTGAAAAATATTTTTTTGGTCACCGCGTGTTCCATTTGAGTTGAACATAATCATTAAATATATCTAGAGACTTAAATAAAATTGAAGTTAGTTTTAGTGAATATATCTAGAGACTTAAATAAAATTGAAGTTAGTTTTAGTGGTGATAAAGAACCGTCATTCCCATAAACAATAGAGAAGAGATTTAATTTCATGTTTTCGGCGCCCTTAAAAACATATTAGCCCATTAATAAAGTATTTTATGTTTGACTAGTATTCAAACCGATGGTTGGTAGGATCCTCAACGTTTACACCCTCGGTTGTTGAGCCGGGGAATATTAAGAAAATGAAAGAGAAATAGTCTCCCGTTACTTTCATCGATGAGCTAGAAAGTACTACTGCGCATTCGTCTGCCAAGCCATCAAACGTCCCTACAAGTGACACCTTCACTCCATTCATCACAGGGACTGGCTGTAAACTAAATGTTATTTACTAGTAACACCTTCACTGAATTCGTCACAGGGACTGATTGAATATTGAATGTTATTACTAGTATTAACTGACCCTACACTCCATTCATCATTACTAGTATTTTACATTCATAAAATGTTCTCACTTCTTACCAGAATCTGAATAGTACTTTGCAGCTTCAAGGATTTCAATGAATCATGAAATCACTGCTTACAATCTATAACAAATGAATACTGTATATATATATATATAAATATTTTCTTTTTTCTTTTAGGTGTTAGCAATATATTAGGTTGGTTTTTTTTTAACCAGTCCACACAAAACATATATATAATATTTTTTAATGTGTAAATAGTTATAATGTAGAGTATACACATATTTATAACTAAGCCTTTCCCGTAAGGAGTTGGCAAGGAAATAAAAAGATATTTACTGAAGAGCCATTAGTATAAGCCTATAACAAATTAAACAAAAAGTGTAAGCTAGCATGCGTTAAATAGACAGGTCGATATTTTAAGCCACTTATTTTAGTATTTAATAACACAAGGGGCTTGAATCCCACTTTGGTTTACTAAAGGTGGGTTTTCCATATTTCCTTCCCGCAAATGTACACTTCCTCAAAATTCAACCATACTCATCTCTAGCATATAAGTGTCATTTGTGCATAGCCTGTATTTAAAAATTACTAAATAAATTCATTTCTTGTTATTTTATAAAATATTTCAAGACAAAGAGACATTATCTAGAACTTCTATGAACAAAAATGGAATAGATTTTAAATGTTACCTAATTATAATTTTTATTTGTGAGATTGCTACCAATCATCTGTGAAACCAAACTTTTATTCGTAAAATACGTGGTCTTAGTTTATAAAAGAGGTTTCTAGAATTTCGGTTAGAGAATAAAGAAGAAGTGGATTTGCAGTCGACCGCAACTGGGTAAATGATGCAGTTTGCCTGTAATGAAGTGGAAAAAGCAAATTGCCTTCATGTTGGGTAGGGGGAGGGGTTGGTGAGCTGGTGGTTTGTGGGGAGGGGGTGAGGCTAGAGACCATTAATGAAGAGAGAGAGAGTATATCCTCCTTTATTGGTGGTTATCAAGAAGATCATGTTGACCGGAAGAATTATACTTTAAACTCCTTTGTTTAGAAAATGTGTATCTCTTGGAGAACATTTTTAGGAGGACAAAATTTTGATATAATTATATTTGCACTGGTACAAAATATTAAAATTCCCATTAATGTTAATAAACAGAATAGTGAGAATTTTTAACATAAATACTGTCAAGAACCCAGCCTATAGTACCATTTTAGCAGCATTAATATTGTTTAAATTTGTTTATAAAAAATCCCTAACAGTTAAGGGATAATATATAATTTAATGCAATCAAAAATCATTCATATTTTAATTTTAGAATGTGCTAATTATTGCCTATGATTTGAGGTATTTATTGTGCACTCTCTGAACTGACTGATTATATCAGCTCACGAAAAGGCTTTGTTTGAACCCACGAACATCGGGTCGTGTGCCAAGTACGTTACCCCAAAACCACCAAAGGTTGACCCTATTTTTGTAGGATTATATTTTAAGTTTCTTACGTTAAAGGAATACCACACTTTGTGTTTGTGAATATTTTTTTAGGTTTATTTTGGAAACGTTTTGTGTTATGGTTTCTATGCCTATATTTGTTAGTTCTCACGACTAAATTCAAAGTGACAGGTACAGGTACACTTAGCCCAATTAAAAAATAAAACATATTTTTTACATTAGAATCACTAATTTATTCTTTCTTCAATCTAAAGTAGCCCTAGGTTAAGTTTGTTTTGCGAGAAAAAAATATGCATAGCTTGTCGTTAACTTTACTGATTGTCCAAATTACATGGTTGGGGGGTAAATCCCAGCGTAAGTAAAGACGTGTATTTACACGTATATATTATATGAAGTCAGCAATGATGGGTGTTGAAGGAGTGAGGTTTGAAAGAGAATCCAATAGGTCAAGAGTCTTACATTGGTTTTGGCTTGTTAAGAGGATGAGTGTGGATAGAGTGTTTGTATCTAAAGGAAGACCATATAAGACGTGGCTAAATGTTATATATGAATGTGTGAAAAATAGATGCATTAAGAGTTTTAAGAATAAAATAGCATATATGTATGGATGTTGTTGAAGCGAAAGGAGTATCCAAGGATAAAGAAATGTGGACTGAAGATGGATTAAGTAAAGAGTTGTTGTATTTTGAGGTAAGCTCCCAGTTTATTGCCTACCCATCAGGAAATGGCGTGATTATTTTTGTATTATATGAAGGCTATATAAAGTTAAAGTTGCGATTAAGCATCACTGAAAGTAGCTTTTCCTAGACATATTGTACCTCATCCTTCACACATCTCACTCATATTTTAAGTCCTACCTGCTTTCATATGAAGTTAAATACAGATAGTCAGAATGAATGGGTTTTGATACGTCGTAGAATATACAAATTTAAATCTGTAATATTTAATACATGGCGCATGAAATAACTTGGATAAAACAACATGGTTTTAATACTCTAATTATATGAATTACAAATCCTGAATCAGTTTGATCGGTTCGTTCTGTTTGGAATATAAGACTCTCCATCATGCCTCTAGATTTTTCCAAAGCTTAAGTGTTTTTCCAATTTTCATCCACGCAAATGTGGATACATCACAATATATGTATATAGCCTTAAAGCGTTGCCTGATATGATTGATATATATTTATTAATAAATATATCTATAAATTTAGAGAGAGAGATGAAAGAATTGTAAACAAGAGTTAAGAAGACATCAAATATAAGTTGCGATCTCTCTAAACTAACAAACAACAACTGAACAACTGTAATAAGGGACGGAAAACAATTGTGGATGAAATACAACTGTAGAGAGAGAGAACACAGATAGCGACCCATCTTCGATGGCAACTGTGGCTTCATCGCAAGCTGTGACGTAATGACATTTGGCTAACGCGGGTCGTTGTAAGGTCTAAAAGAAAAAGAGTGGCAAAAAAAAAAAAAGGC
>CABFWO010000154.1:276828-303562 GCA_902155825.1 Timema genevievae | reverse complement strand
TCACTCAGGTAGTAAGACGTGGGGTGAGTCATTAGTCGGAGACCGGGGTAGCCCGACCCTTCCTTGGTCGGCTAGTCTGTGTTATTGGTATGTACAGCCAAAGCAAGAAGTTTCAGGAAATGGACATGGCCAATTTACGTTTGCATTGATCAACGCCGCACAATTAATAAAATAAAAGAGTAGAGTTGGACTAATAAACCAAACAAATTTGAAATAACTACATTATGTACTACAAAATGATATAAAATCAAAGTATCGGGGTATAAAACGAAAAGTACTTATATAGGATCAAAAATTATGTAATTTTACAACTATTTAATAGCTTATAAATTAAAAACTAATTTTATTTAAAATATTGTAAGTACTTCATTTCATACACTTCATGTGCATGTCTAGCTAGAATAAATTTAATCCCCATACATTAACTACTTTACCTTAAAATTAGTACGCAAAATGGATAAAATAGTAAGTTTGACTACTTATAACTCGAGAACTGTAATGATTTGAAATCATTGAATCAATATTTATAGCTTATATTTATACACTTATTAAAATAATACAATAAAATTTTGATGGTCGAATGACCTTAAGAATTTTTAAGCTCCTTAAAACTAAGAAGTATTAAAAATATGGACAGAAAGTTTTAGATTCATTTCAACACAAACGGAAATGGTTTTAAAAATAGGTGAAGGGTGTAAAATGAGGATATTTAGAAAATATCTCGAGGAATACTCCATTGATTATAAAATAAATATATAGACACCCGTGTCTTTGACCAACTGTTTTAAGGCACTACCCTAACTATAGGCTAGACTTTCAGTGATGGGAAGATAATAGCTCTATAAAGGGTTGTTTTTTCAGTACGGTTTCCAATTACCTTCCCTCCGCAAACTCGGTTACACTTTCTCTAAATTTAACCTACATCATTATAATAATTAGTGCATTAGTATCTAACCTGAATGGATAGTTAGACATAGTAAAACTAACTTTAAGTCTTTATTAAAATTGTACCAGATTTTTATATGATATATGCATATAATTGGAGTTCTGTAAATCTCATTTACTAAAAAACTTAATTAAATGGCTTAGCTGTCAAATTAAAAATGTAATTAAAATGTATATTTAGACGGCTTCACAACCTGATGTTCGTAAATTAATTTCCAGCTGATGTCAGCCGATATTTACATAGGGATGAAAATCCAAAGCTTGGATAGAAAATATAGCCTTCTGTCGTAAGTTGATGAGTGTGGCGTGTAAAGTCTGGTACGCACTAGGAAACATTTCCCCGGAAACATTGTTTGCCAACATTTTTCCCTTGTTTTAGAAACAGTTGGCCAACTGTTCCTCCAACATTCGGGCAACATTCTTTTCATGTTGCCTTCGTGTTTCCCAGCGGGAAAAACATTTTCCCGTGATACATTTCAAATGGTTTACAAGAAACAATGTTGGCCAACATTTCCAACAACAAGAAACGTGGACTAGTAATTGAGATTGTTGCTGATCTAAATTGTGCGCTTATTTTCAATATCCTGGGACCAATCATTTGTAAAATAACTTCTAAATCATTAGGAGACATGTGAATGAAATTCTTGAAACCACTGCTGTCTTCGATCTTCAGTTATGTCAAAGGCTTATTTGCATATTATGAACCATTTTGGAGCCTTTTACAGACCCAACCCCGTTTTCTTATTCTTTGTCTTCTTGAACAGCTAATAGCTACATATACTCCATTGACGGTAGGAATTACTCTCTGAAAGGTCTTTTTTCCTACCAATATCCTACTATATAATAGGTTTCTGGTAGGGAAAAAGGCCTTTCAGAAAACAATTCCTACGCTGAACAGCTTGTACAAAGCACAATCCATATCAACATCCTCCTCAACGTACATATTTCACTCAACTTAACTCTATACGGGAAACAAAATGTTTCATCATTGTAGTCTGGATGCGATCCAATGTTTATTTTATGTTTCCCAACAATATGTTTCCTACGTTAGCTAACAGTTGGGCAGCAGTTGGGAAATAGCTGGGAAACAGTTGAGCAGCAGTTGGCCAACAATGTTTCCAGGTGCATACTAAACTAAGAGATACATTTCAGCAACATTTGTAGACTCTTTCTTACTCGTTCGTAGAAATTCAGTATGGAGAACAAGAGGTAATCTTACACATTTTCAGGACTTTCAGAGAAAATGCGATTTCTCCCAGATGCGAGTGGGTGAAACTAGCCAGTCACTATATAATATTTAGCACCACATCTTACTATCCGTTCAGATCATACGCTTAGGTACTAGTTACGTTAATTGGTTAGGAATTGGGAAAGTTGAATATAGAGGAATTGAATCCGCATTTGCGTGAAGGAAGAGTGGAAAATCATTTAAGAACCCCGATCACCCAACCCGTTCACACGAGCGAGATTAGAACCTCAATCTCCCCGTCCTCGGCAGTCTAGCTCAACATGTAACTAGCGCGTTAACTAACTACGCCACCGAGGCGGATCAAACCAGTCACAGAGGCTAGTGATTGCGTAGTTCCTGATAAATGGGAAATGAATCAAGACTAACCCTTGCATTGTAGACTTAGTATTATTAATATAGTTTTTACAAATTAGCATTCAGAAGAATTATATCAAATACTATGTATTAGAGACGAGACGCTCCTTCCCTCAAATTCCTCGAGTCCTATGCTATATGAAAGAATATAAATTCGTAAAAGTATCTTGATTACATTGTTGAAACTCTTGACCTATTATAACAATAATTTCAAACAATTGGTAGAAGGAATTGAATATTCCTGTGTAGTTGGGAGGGTAATATAATCAGGAAAGAAATTTGTATTAATAAAATTAGTTTAAATAAAAAAAATGTTCTATCGGTGGTGTATGACGTAATAGATATGACAAACATAATGTAGTTTTTCAGTGGCACTAAGCTTTAAACTATTTTTATCCGCTTTGATGGGCCTCATGGTCTAATGATGGAGAGATCAATGTTCGAATCTTGAACAAGTATACTAAGGGTGTTTTTTACAAAATGGTTTTCCACCGCACGAAAATGCTGGTACACTTCCTATAAAATATGTGGGCTTCCAGATAATGATTATAATTGGTACATAGGTGTATAAGCTGAACGAGTAGTATGACGTGGTGCTAAAAAATAAATCTGTTCATTTTAAATAATTTTTTAGTATTTTTCCTTGTCATTAAAATTCTACATTTTTAAAGATTTGAGGTAAATATGAAATTGGGATTCAACACAGCTCTATTAATATTATTTATGATTTATATTTGAATATAAAAAATATTTAATCAAACCAGTAAACGTGATACATCTATGATGTTCTTCATTACGTTTAAAAATATAAAGATATGGACTGGGAGTGTATAATAGTGGAAATTCGCCCACATTAGAGTGAAGAGGATATGTAAATACCACAAATATCAAATCGACTGCATCATAAATTGTTATTCATAAATCCACATAATGATGCAATATTTGTTCAAGCTGTACTAACCTCATAGTTTACTGTTATCCGTGGGTTTAAAAAACTCTCAAGGGCGTGCTTAAATATATAAAATCCATTACCGTATTTGATTATATTAGTAAATTGGTTTAGAAGGGGGTTTAAAAAACAGTCAGCAACATCAGTTCAATATATTATATTAATATTACGTTTAAATAGAATATCCCATTTATTCATATAAGAAGATCTTACCAAGGTATATTTTGTTCTTGGAATTCCCGTTTGTGTTTTTCTCTTATTTATGATATTTATCCACTTTATTTACATTTAATAATCGTTTTCTTGTAGGTTACCACGATTGTAACAATTATGTAAGGTACATTTTTATAATTTAATCTAAATAAATAAAATAAAGAGTTTGTTTCTCTGTCTGTCTGACGGTAGTCATGCAATATATTTATCATTAGTAGAGGAATGAACTTAAAAGGATTACTAGCCATCTGCATCTTGAAGGCGGAATACAAAAAAATCCATTTGATTTTTTGTATTATTTAAAATTGAGAAATGTAGAAGTATTAACGCTGCGAAATATATTATGTACAAATCTCACATTTCATAAGGCTGTGAAATATGGGTTATGGAAGACACCGTGCACTTACATTTGTACCTGGAAGCTGGAATATGAAGGTCTTAAATAGATTTACTTTTTGTCCTTTCAAGTCGGTCTACCCTTTTTTTTACACTATTTTCATTTTTGGAAATTTTGAACATTTTTACCCTTTTTGCCTCCTTGGCATAGTTCAATCATTCTTTATACTTTTATTCTTTTGTCACTTTCAACACATTTTATTTTTATTGGATTTACTAATCTACTCTTTTAGCTCTTTTTGTTCTTTATAAAACATTTACCCATTTTCCCCTTCCACCCTGTTTAACTTTTTTACAATTTTGTTCTTTCTTCCCTTTATGATTTTTTTTGTTGCTATTTTGATGTTTTATATACTTATTACTATTTTTTTTACCTTTCTTTCACATTTTGCCTCTTTTAGACCCTTCGTCTTTTTTATTATTAGATTTTCAAAAATAGTCTATTTACACTATTCTACTTCCCTATTTGCTTTTTTTTAAAAACTGATTTGATATAATTTATATAACTTTTGAATTGTTTACACCGTTTAGCCCCAGAATATTTCTTTCGGACATAGCCAGGTACTTCATGCTAGTCATGGATAAAACAAAAAATTATATTTAAAACAGCACGTTGGTGATGACATATTGTTTATGGTTCTTAGAAAGCTTATTTGTTCTTTCTAAGACTGTACAAAGAGTAATTTGTATCTTCATTATTATTTTAATGGTTATTCCTGTCTCTGTTGTATTCTTTGTTTGGATGGTTACTTCAAATTCCATTATCTTGCGTCACAAAAATATCCATGGATTTGTTATTAGTTATAAAGTATAGTTTATAAGGATTCATGCATATGTGTTAACCAAAAACTAATTACAATAACCACCTCTATGGTTGGATGGTCTAAAGGTAATTCTCTCGTAATAAACCGGACTGTTGGTGGTTGAGTGATTGATCCAGGTCTGATGTACTGAAGGTGGTTTCTCTTTAATGGTTTTCCAAACTCTCTACAATAAAATGATGGCATACTTACTTTAAAATATAGTTTCATTTCCTTATACATTAGCGTAGCTAGTACATGTCTATATAACCCGTAAGGGTTGTAAGACAATTTGGAAAAATAATATTCTAAAATCCTTTCAAAATAGCATTAAAAAAAATGTTTTGAGATAAATAAAACGAACAGCCTATTAAGACTTTTTTTTCCATATGTACAAATTTAAATAGAGAAAGAAAGAGATTGTCATAATCCGATATTGAAACCCCTTCTCATCATAACCAGTCGGATATCAAACCCAGACTACAAACTGTCACTGGGAAAACAGACCGTACGATAACAACGCTTTGAACCATATGTCCACCAGTGTTAGTTTTGGTCGAATTAAATCTATAAGCTATGTTTTGTTATTTTAGTTTAGAATTTATGTTCATATGAACACGAACAATTATTTTATTCGAGATTCTAATTTACTACTCTTATACTGAAAGTTCAGATATTCTCCGCAGCAACTGCCTCCAAGTTTGGTCTTCGAACGATAGATGGCAGCACCTGTAAGTCACCAGTGTCTTTTTTTAATTCATGGTAGAAGTCGGTTATAGGAATTGAACGGGAAAATGAAATGGACACAAATCACTGTAGTTCCTTTTAATATAAATATTTATTGACTTTATTAAAAAAATATAGCTACTAAATGAAATGGTATAGTGGAAAATAATATATAGTGGATTTTACATTCCTTTTTTTTTATAATTATAAAGAACGATCAATATTTTAAATCAGTTTAAAATGTACACTTTGTTTGATAAATTTTAGATTTCATAATAAATGTTGGGTTTAATACCTCTTAGGAGATTTAGTCAAGACATGCCCATTTTTAAACAATATGTTTGGATTCAAAATTATTAACAGCTTAATTAGAGAGGTACCGGTAACGGTGAGAAAGACAGATTATAGGATGGACAAAGACATAAGAATGAAGAAAGGAGGTTAATACAATTGAAAGTGAGCCTGGAGAAGATTCGAACCCCAGCCTTCTTGTCGCCAGAAATAAATTCTATCACAAGAATTTTGACCAACGATGTGCATTCTAGATCTACTATAATGAGTGTTGTTTGTTATTTTTATGCTGTACATAAATTAAATGTGTATATAATAGTTTCAATAAAGATTTTATATAATAAGTACAACCTCAATATTTTCTCATTTATAAAAAATAATTATTATAAATAAAAGTGACACAAATAGGTAGAAGGAGAAACAAAAGCGTGGGAGAACTAGTTAAGGAGGAGCCAGTGAAGGAGAGGAAAGAGAAAGCACGACCAAGGTGGTATGGTCATGTGAGGAGAATGGGGGAATATAAGACAACAAAGAAGATACTAGATATTGAAGTAGAGTGCAAGTTCCCTAGAGGAAGGAAGACCAATTGACAGGTGGCTGAAGGAAGTGAAGAAGAGTGTGGAGGAAAGAGGAAAGAGCCGAGTCATTGTGGAGGATGAAAGGTGGTGTGGAGAAAGGATACGTGTAAGAGGTTTAATGCTCCAAACAGACCAAGCCAGTGGCTATAAAAATGTTCCTGATGACGATATTGGTTAAATAAACATGACTTGATGGATATTTTATCTAATCCATATTTTCACTTTGCTTTAATTCGTTGAAAAAAATGTTTTTATAACTATCTACATTTACATGTTAGCAACAAGATTTAATTTTTGGGAAAGGTACCAATGTCAAGCAGAGTTTAATTTTGAGTATGAGACACTCCTCTGTGGTAAGCCGTCTCTTCTTCTTGGAAAACAACGTCAGGCCTGCTAGAAAAGAAAAAAAAGAGACTTTTATATATATAATACATGTTGGTTTATAATATAATATAATGAATTAAACTAATGCGGATGGCTAAGATACTAAACATACAATTAGTTTGATTTTATTCGGGGTGTTAAACGTGAAAATTCTGAAACAACAGAATATTGCTAAATTTCACCTGATTTTAGTTGGAAGAATAGTTTAGAAAATTTAAACATATTTCCTTGCGGCAAACATTTGTAACTATTTGCTTTAATATATGTGTAATCATATAAGTATTTAATATATTTATTAAAAGTGACAGATTCTGATAGAATGACTTAAACTATAACTATATCAAAATTGTTTTAATAGCTTTAGTAACCGCCAAAAACATTTCTTCCTATCAAAATCCGGGTATAACTTGACTTACATACATAATACAATGACCAGGATATTAATTTATAAATTAAATTGAAGATATTTTATTACTAGAGTCCAAAGAGCATTAAGAACATGGAATGAAGAATCTATTATAAAATATAATCACAGATTTTTCGATTAACATTTATACAGTTCTACTGTACTATACTTTTTTCTAATAACTGCGTCTAACTACCCGTTAAGGTCATGCGCACATATGATAGCTAATCTAATAGGTCAGGAATGAGAAAAGAAGCATTTTAATGGTTTATTATTAGCACCACGTCATACTATCCATTCCGGCTATACGCACCTACGCTAATGTGTAATGGTAGGGTGATAGTGAGATGAAATGGAGGACCTACAGTTTAATCGTGGAATCCGAACCACGGTGGAGGCCTGGCATTCCACACATTCACAAGTTGTGATTAATACACGTATTTTCAGAGGTGAAGGAAGAGTTTGGTAATCAAATAAATCTGTGCCAGGACCGAGGATTGAAACCTGGACCCCCAGCACATAGGTCCGACACCTTACCTCCTAGACCACCAGGTCATACTCATTTTAAGGTTAATCTACCTGCATTTTCACGTAAGGGGAGTGGGGAAACCACTAAAAAAACATTCTCAGTAGAATTGAGCGTTATTTGAACTGGATTTCTCCCTCATCAACTTTACAGTCTAACCTAACAGTGTTGCCTTAGATCCTTCGTTAACTGAAGAAGGTATATAATTATTATGCTATGTTATAGGAATCGAAAATTATGGGTTCTAAATGTATATCACATGACTAAATATATAAAATGCACAAACCCATACTTACATAGTGTGTATTTGTATAGGTCTGTAGGAAGGTCATTTAAGAAAATAGGGCCTGTTATTACATTTTTGCAGTAAACATAAATAACATCGTTTTCTACTATTGTTACTTAAATAAATATCAAGAGTGACGTATAATTATTTATAGAACTCGTTTTGTTAATTTCAAATACAGTTCTTATTATGGTATTCATGCTAAAGGTATGTATCTATATTACATAAACAAACTAGTATATAATAATAAATATAGCTCTCGGTATATTATTTAATACAATTATTTATATTTATTTATTTGAGGTATTTAATGTGCAATTTTAGAAACGAATGATTATATAAGCACCTTACCTATAAATCAACTTCAATCTGACCCGCCTCGGTGGCGTAGTTGGCTAACGTGCCAGTCATGTTGAGCCAATCCACCGAGGACGGGGAGATCGGGTTCGAATCTCGGTCGGGTGAACTGGGGGTGGTTTTTCCTAAATAGTTTTCGACTCACCCTCCACGCAAATGCGTGTTCACTTCCTCTAAATTCAACCTTCCCAATTCCTTATCCATTAGTGTATTTAGTACTTAAGCGTATAACCCGAACGGGTAGTAAGATGCTGTGCTAAATAAATAAATAAATAAACTTAAATCTACAACAGAAACAACAGCCAAACCCCTGCATTTAGTTTTTAGTTCACCACGGTGAAAAGGGAAACCAACATCTAACTTATTTCGGCCATAACGAGAATACAACCCAGGACTTTTTCTTCAGGGGAAAAGACACAATAATTGGTCCACACCTACATACTGGATTACTGATGAAGATAAAATTAGAGTTTATTTCCCAGTCAGGTTTACTTAGGTAATTTACATAAAGGATTTCCCACTTTCCCTCCACATTAACGGTGGATCATTTCCTCATCATTCTAGATTCCTCATTCATTCTCCATTATTCTAGACAAATGGCAATCGCGTCTTGCTTACCTTTTATCCTGTTTCTTTGCTTTACTCCCATCATTCACATTGAACGTAGTGAGACACATATTAGAGTCTCTCCTCGCCTGCACCATCATCACGACCCCAGTGACTGTCACGACGACCCCACAGACCAGACACGTCCAGAAACAGGCGCCGTATCTCAACGCCATGACGTTCCCCGACACGTAGATATCGAACCTGGGCGAACCTTTCAACAAAACCGCGTAAAGAGCCGGACAGGACTGCAACAGCAAACCACAGCACGTGAGGAACTCAGCGCTGCTCAGCGGGAGGGAAGGATGGGTCAACAACGATATGAACCAGAGCCCTAGAGCAAAGTACAACGCCCAGGAGGTGTAATGCCCCGCGAGACGGACGCGGTAAGGCCACAGGAAGCCCTTGACCTCCGTCGCGGCGACTTGCTCCATGAGTATCAGAAGCGGTTCGGGAAGACCTCTGCGCATAGCGGAAAGGTACTGCTCGTACATCGTCTCTTGCGTATGGAGGGATATTGTCTCATCGTAGTAGAATCCTTGGTCACCGTAGGCGTAGAGGGTGAAGTTGGCGGCGTGGACACCGATGGATAATCTTAAGGCGTAGCTGGATTTGGTGACCACGTCTTCTGAGGAAGGCCAATAGTTGATTCTGGTCGATCCGTAGGGGAGTTCGACTGATCCATGTTGCCATTCGGGGATGATGAGACAGTAACCGATAGCGGCGCCGGTACCAATCATAGTCAAGCCCTGAAAATAAAGACATAAAAAATACTAACAACCAGCATCGATGGGCACGCAGACTAACTGTCTTTCTTATCTGGTCTGTCGGTGATTAGTGGAGGAGAAGTGAGATAGAAGAGGACATAAGTAGGCAAACATTTTGGTGTGAGAACCCATTTTTTATTGAAAAAAAATAATCAGACGAGCTGCACCCTAGCTCAAACACGGGGTTAGTTATTTTAATGAATGGAATTGGGTGATAAGGCGTATTGACTTGAAACAGTAGAGTTACTTATATTACAAATTTATGTACACTTCGTTTAACCTGAACGATAGCAAGATTATACTGTATGATTCTGATATTATGTAGTTTATGACACAAGGTGATAGTATCTACCTTCAATATCTCAACGTAAATGCAGTGTATTACAAATACTTCTGTACGTACAAACGGATAATGTGTTTTTTTCTTGTTATAATTATTTTATATTTAACACCATATTATTATTATTATTATTATTATTATTATTATTATTATTATTATTAGCACCGCGTCTTACTACCTGTTCGGGTTGTACGCACTTACGCTAATGTGTAATGGTAGGATGATTGTGAGATGAAATGGAGGACCTACAGTTTAACATGGGATCCGAACCACGGTGGAGGCCTGGCATTCCCACACTTTCAAAAGTTGTGATTAATACACGTCTTGTCAGAGTTTAACAGTATAGCTCAGTCAATAGCACGACGGCTTAATGGACTAAGAGTCCTGGAATCTATTCCTGGCATGCCCAAAAAATTATCATTGTATACATTTGTGTTTCCCCTCTCACAGTGATTTTATTATTTATTTGAAATTTCTTATCCTACTAACTATATCAGAACACAATAATTTCTATAAGTGAGAGCGAAATAACTTTCAAATTTTTATAGGAAAGTTATTTTCAAATACCTTACAGGGTTCTTTTACATGAGACAATCTACAAAGGACTGATTACTGTAATTCCCCTTCATAAGGAAATCATGCTACGGATTAGTATCGCTCGAGAAAAATTCTAAGACTCCGGCTGGGTTTGAAATCACGAACATCGGGTCCAAAGATGAGCGTTTTACCCCGAGAACAACAAGGTCAACTTTCACAGTGATGAATTGAGCAGGGATGGAAGGAAACAAGAGAAAAGGCTCTTATTGTTTTGCAAATTTTATAGAAAAACATTTGTTTCGTCATAATTATACAATAAATTTCCATTTAAAGGGCTAGAATTTTATTTCTTCAAATTGTTCTATCAACAGCTATTGAATATTTATCAAGAGTCTCATGAAATTTAATGACCAAATTTGCCTTAATTTAAAATGTTTTTAATTTAATGCCATTAGGCTTATATCAAAAATTCAAGGAACTGTTGAAACCCTCTTTGTTTGGTGATGTTCATGAAACCCTTTTTATAGCCAATTAGTCACTTTAAGTATACAGGCTTCTGTTATGTTACAATAATAGGTGATCTAGATCAAAAACCGTGTCCAATCAAGCACTATGATGTTTGATTAAATCAATGAAAGTGATTGGAGTTGAACCGTGGTCCCGCCCGCATGGAAGCCAGAGAGCAAGACCACGTGATCTGCCCTCTAGCACCACACACGGCGGGCCCAGAGCTCAAGAGCACGCGGTGACTTAAGAGTGACGTCATACTATACATTATTCAGGCCACCATGTGAAGAAAAATTATCTCTTTTATTCTACTGAAACAATGATCGATTGATTTTTTTTTTGAACTTAAAAAAAAAGTTTTTGATATAAAAACTGCAGAAACACTTATCCTTCCACCCCCATTTAACGGCCGTGGACCTGAGTGCTGTCTCTGAAAAGTTATGTGCTGATATAATTAGTTGATTCAGACATTGATGTCAAATACCTCCCTTATAAAAAAAACTCTTTTACAATCCCCACCATCACAACTATTAACCTTGCTGCGTACTCTCGTGATTTATACTCATACTAATGGTATTTTCACATTACTACCTGTACGTGCTTCGCGCCATGTTTGTCGTTCATGTGGCCTAAATTTATATAACTGCAGGCTGGATAACCCTGTTCTAAACTGTCCTTTCTAAATTAACACAATCCAATTTAGAAGACGCTCACCAAGAGGAGCATAGCTAGTTTCTTCCTCTATAATCTCCCTCCTCATCCATTCTCCTTATATTGAGCTGACAATAACCTCTTGGTGATGAACCTACCAAGTAGAGCGTAGCTAGTTTCCTCCTTTCTAACTTCCCTCCTCATCCATTCTCCTTAGATTGAGCTGACAATAACCTCTTGGTGATGAACTTACCAAGTAGAGCGTAATTAGTTTCCTCCTGAGTGACGGGAGGAGAAATAGCAGGACGCCTGCAGACGCCAACACGGTCACTAGTAGAGCTACAAATACCGGGTTCAGGTAGAAGAAAGCAGGTACAGGACGCCTAGAGTTGTAGTAGGTGAAGCCGAACTCGTGGCGCGCCAGGTGGAACAAATGTTCAAACATTGCTGGTTCTGGAACATTTCACAGAGAGAGAAAATATAATTTGAAGGAAAAGGCTTAGTATTAGTAACTACAAATATACTGTATTGTGAAAAAAAAAACTTCCAATTTAAAAAAAATCAATCAGTAAATTATCCTCAATTTTTTTTTATTTGAAAAATTATTACAATGTAAATAATATGTATATGATTTATGATTATATTAACATATAAATATATTATTACCCGCCTCGGTGGCCGCGTGGCTTAAGGCCCCGTATTGATTAGACAAGCCTAGCCTGTAATGTAACAGATTCGTCTTAAGTGGGACGGGCCCGCGAGCACGCTACGAACCATTCGTGGCGATCCGCCGGCTGTCGGTTTTTCTAACTGAACACGAAGGTATTCGTCACTCTAGTTTGGACGTGTTTGTTGCGTGCTCGCGAGCATGTAGAACTGGTCTGAGGAATCTGTATTTCAGATGATATAATTTATATAACTCTCATAGTGTTTAATGGAACCTCAAGGATAAAAACTATTATAAAACAAATCTGAAGGAAGATGCCTAGAAGGATATCGCTACATTAGCAGGACAAGCAGAAGATGTTTGCAAACGAAAAATAATTAGTTTCTCAGTTCTATTTCATTCAGCAAATTCTCAAAGTCTGTGGGAGACATCCTGGTAAAGTCTTTATACTATCCATACTATAATATACTGTAATGTGCTGGAACTATTAAATCTCGCATTAGTTTTGAACTGGCCCATTTTGTATACAACTATACGCCACTATCGCCGAGGCTTTCATTGGTTTTTTTTTAAATAGATTGTCCATAATTAACATAGCCCCACTGCACATAATTAAGGCTAAGGCTTCTTCGTTATCAGACATTTACTAGAGCTAGGATAGTTAATTATATGTCAATAAAGTGCACCCTCGTAAATGACGAACTAAACTGAGATCATTATTACGTCGCTTGCTCGTTTCACCAATGGTTCAGAGGATGCTTGCGGCGTGTTCGTTCCACGTCCAAACTGAACATTACACGTTACTTTACAGGCTCGGCTCGCCTAACGTATACGTAACGCGCTACTCTCGCTGTAGATTAACTGTCATTGACGGGGATATCTAGGTTCGAATCTCGGTTTTGTGTACTTAGGGTGGTCTTTTATAAAATGGTTTTCCACTTTCCCTCAACATAAATATGGCCATTAATTCTTCTAAATTTAACCTTCCTAATCATTGAAACTGTTAGAATAATTAGTAGATAAGCGTATAGTACGAACGGGTGGAAAGATACGGTGCTAAAAAGAAATCAAAAAATTCACAAATAGTAATATTGATTTGTGATATTGGGAGGGTAAGAAAATCCCAAAAAAGACAATATTGTATATATAAAATATTTAATAAATATTATTTTTGTTGTTATTGAAATAATAGAAACTGAAAAAAAAGACAACATTTATGTAGAGTACTAATCCTTTAACTAATATATTCTAATTTCAATTTTAAAGATTTTCATTTCAACTAAATTTGTATATTTTTTTAGAGATTCGAATAATCTTATTGGGATCCAATATTAGATAGAAAATGTACATTAGGATTAAAGAAATATAAGATCAGACCCATCTCAACTGATAATATATTACATTAAATATATTTTTATTATTATATACTCTAAATATTTTAAAGCACCGTGTCTTTCTAACCGTTCAGGCTATACGCTTATACTATAGTTAATATATAGATTATATACTATAAGATTTTTTTGTGTCATACTAATCACATATATATGTTTTGAACAATATCTAGATGATCATTTTCGAGAAATTTTAAATTAAAAAAAAAATTCACAAGTAAAATACTTTTAAAAAAATAGATTTTAGATAAACAAATACACATTATTATGTAACATCTTAAACTCTAACAATATACACTTCATCCAATTTTTGTACAATATTTAGTACACCCATTTTCAAAGCAGATTGAAGTTTTCAAATAAATTTGTCATCAATAAACCACCTTTAATTATTTTAGATTTAGAATAAAAATCATAATCAGGGCCTACTAATATTACTAATTAAAATGATAAATAAAATTTTAAACAAATATATTAAACCGTTTAGTGATGTGATTTAAGAGATGGACAGACAGCAATTGGGACAAAAATAATGGTAACACCCTCTATTTTGAGTTCGGGGATATAAACAACATCAAAATATATAATATAATTTAACATGAAAGGTTCGCAAATACAACACTTACCTTACACGAAAATATTAACATTAGGAATAATATTGATATTAAGCTAAAAGGTTTATTATTTTCATGTTTTATTTTATTGACATTTAATACATTCTTTTTCCACTGCTGTTTACAATTTTTTCAGGAACACATTTTAACTAAGCTAATTAAAGAGAGCTACGTAAGATAGAATTTAGATGAAATTTACTCACTTTTCTGTGAAAGGAATGAGATGAAAAAAGATTGCGGGGTGGAGAGTGGAAGGTGGAGAGGAAAAGGTACAGCTTTTTGAGAATTTGGCAATGGGCTGCGTGTAATCAGAAAATCAGATTATTTGTATTTAAACACATACATTTTGAAACTTCCACCTTCAAATATTTTTAAATGTAATCTTTTTAAACACAACAACAATGTATGGTTTTAATATATAATGTTAATTATCAAAATTTGTTTGGTGTAGCTCCAGCCAACATTGTTTAAATTATTTTATTTACGTTTTGAAATAATATATATGATTATAATACATTTTAAATTATTTTATAATCAAATTATATGTTGAAATAAATCTTGTATGATTAAACTCACCTTTAATTAAAATTTATAACAATGGTTTCTTTGAAATTGGTTGTCATGTGAAGAATATCCCCTAAAAAACCATAAATCCAAACCATTTATCTTGAAAACATAACGTTTTGAGTGGTTACGACGAACAAATCGCAAGACAATATTTTATGCGTATGCCTCCATGCTAATTAATATCTGTCAACAATTCGCTAATATTATTTCTCTTTGCTACCAAAGAGGGATTATCTTATAACCTACTAGCTTTGTAATGATATTATACACAGCTCTAGTCGATTAATAATCTTAGTCATACATTTATACAACAAACACGTGTTCTTAAACGCACATGTGTGTTTCTGTGTGATTATTAACCGGGCCCATAAACTAGTGGTCAGTGAGCCTGGCTTCTAAACTAGGGGGCTATTGACATACAAATAACATTAGGAGAGGTAGAACATTGGCATTTGGCAGGGATGTAGTGGAATATCTTCAGATACCATAATAAATATTTAATGTTTAAAATCGATGAGTGGAGGCTGGTAAAATGAGGGGTGGGGAGTTTGAAATTTCCAAATGTTATATAGAGAAATACTTCTCATAATGGTAGAAGATTAAAACTATTCAGGCAGGTATAAGGTCCCCCTCAAACATTGTAAAAACAAATTATATTTCAGAATTAAGGACCAGAAAATGAGAAGGGTGCAACCTCCTCGAAAATTTCTAAAACTTCTATAGTAAAACACTTCCCGTATGTAAGAGATTTGAAATATTTACTTATATGTTGAGTGACAATCCTAAATAGACTAAATAAATTAAATATTTTTAGTTTTTGAACATGGGTAAGTGATTTGGGTGGGAAGCATTAATGGGGGGATAAAAATCTTCGAACATTTATAAATAAACACTTTATGGCATGACATGAAATATAAATGTTTGCAAGTGGTTCCATAAACTATCCACGATTGTCAGAAAGTGATTGAAATTAGAATTTTTTCAGCAACTATTAATGGATTCAAAATGTAACAATCTTTTAGGGAAAAACTACTTTATGTGGTAGAAGATCTAAAATCTAAATATGACAATTATTTGCAGTGACGAATACGTCTGGTTAAAACTAGTATACACACCATATATACACCTTACATACACCATATACATATATACACCTGTATGCTATTGTATTTCATAGTTATTTTCCAGTTCTTTGTCTTTTTGAAGTCCCGGAATATGTTATCAATTCTTTTATCCAGTTTTATGTAAGTCTTACGCGGTTTTCTCACAGGTTCACCTAATTCCTAGGATTCAAGTTTATCAGGTTATGTTATTTTAGAATAGGCTAGTTACTTATTGTAAGATTAGGTTTTGCTAGCTATTGTTCTTGGTAATATATAATGACTGGTTATTCTATAAAATTCCTAGGAAATGTATTAAATATAACAGAAAAAACCTATTTATTCCATTATTTGCTAAAACCCCTTAGGAATTAAATAGAAAGGCTAGGCATTATATAAAATGCCAGGTTCACGCACATTGCTGTTAACATATACACCTTTATATATTGATTTGCCCTTTATACATACACACTGAATATACGCCCTCAATATGTATATATACAACCTGTAATTATGTACAATTCGTGTATATATATATATATACAACCTGTAATTATATACAGGTCGTGTATATATATATATATACAACCTGTAATTATATACAGGTCGTGTATATATATATTTATACACCTGTAATTATATACAGGTCGTGTATATATATATATATATACACCTGTAATTATATACAGGTTATATATATATATACAGCTTGTATATATATAGGTTGTATATATACATATATACATGACCTGTATATATACATGACCTGTATATATACATGACCTGTATATATACACGATCTGTATATATACACGACCTGTATATATTTATACATACACAACCTGTGTATATATATATATATATATACAACCTGTGTATATATATACAACCTGTGTATATATATACACAGCCTGTATATATACACAACTTGTGTATATATATACACAGACTGTATATATACACAACTTGTATATATATATACTAAATGTATATATACATATATATAACCTGTATATATATACTAGTATACTATATATATAAATACTGGTTATATATATGTATATATATATATACAGGTTATATATACATTTAGTATATATATATACTAGTATACTAGTATATATATATATTGTATATATATAGTTTGTATATATACATATATACATGACCTGTTATATATACAGGACCTGTATATATACACGATCTGTATATATACACGACCTGTATATATTTATACATACACAACCTGTGTATATATACACAACCTGTGTATATATATACAACCTGTGTATATATATACACAGCCTGTATATATACACAACTTGTATATATATATACACAGCCTGTATATATACACAACTTGTATATATATACTAAATGTATATATACATATATATATAGCCTGTATATATATATACTAGTATACTAGTATATATATATATATATATATACACAGCCTGTATATATACACAACTTGTGTATATATATACACACAGCCTGTATATATACACAACTTGTATATATATACTAAATGTATTACATTTAGTATATATATACAAGTTGTGTATATATACAGGCTGTGTGTATATATATACACAAGTTGTGTATATATACAGGCTGTGTGTATATATATACTAGTATACTAGTATATATATACAGGTTATATATATATGTATATATACATTTAGTATATATATACAAGTTGTGTGTATATACAGGCTGTATATATATATATATATACAAGTTGTGTATATATATACACAGGTTGTGTATATATATATATATACACAGGTTGTGTATATATATATATACACAGGTTGTGTATATATATATATACACAGGTTGTATATATATATATATACACAGGTTGTATATATATATATATATATACACAGGTTGTGTATGTATAAATATATACAGGTCGTGTATATATACAGATCGTGTATATATACAGGTCCTGTATATATAAAGGTCATGTATATATGTATATATACAAACTATATATATATATATATATACTAGTATACTAGTATAGATATATACTAAATGTATATATATAACCTGTATATATATATACATATATATAAAACCATTATTTATATATATATACAACCTGTAAATACGTATACAACCTGTAAATACGTATACAACTTATATACATATACAACTTATATATATACAATTTATATATATGTATACAACATATATATACACCATATATATATAACCTATATATACACCGTATATATACACTATATACACACCCTATATATATCCTGTATTATATACAATCTGTATATATATACAACCTATATATACACCGTATATATATATATATACACTATATATATATATACCGTATATATATATATACACTATATATACACCCTATATATATATCCTGTATTACATACAATCTATATATATATATGTACCCTGCATTTTTTTTAGCAAGTATGATCTCTGATATAGATTCCTCATATTCCAAACGGTAGTTCCTTGATAACCAAATATACAAAATTATGCTACAATTATAAATGGAAAATAAAATTGTTGCATAGAAGTATATACATTTAATATTTAGTTAGAAACGTATACACATATTCAATTTTCTATCTATATTATTGAAAGGATTTTATTTCATTCTAGAGTTGAAATTACTTTTCTTCATCTAATCTTCATTGTCTACCCTTAACCTCTGTCATCACTTATTTTTTTTATTTTTACCACCCACCCCTCTCTTCACCTTCACCCCCTTAAACATGTTCTTTGTTCTCATTTTTCATCACTATCTTCTTGAAAAAAAAAAAGAATGGTGTGCTTCAATTAAGTGGTTCTTATTTGCCACCAATTTTTTTTTGTTTGTGGCTGTGTGTGTTATCTCCTAAAGCCACAAGTTTTCTCATCTTGAAACCTTTTTCATCCTCATCCAGACATTTCTGACGTGCTATGGAAGAATAAGAAGAAATTGTATTGTGAGGGTTAAGGGAAGAGGATTGGGAGGTAGGGAAAGTCCATCACAGTCTAAAACTTTTAGATGATACAAATGGTAACACAATTTTTGAAAAAAACCTCGTGGGAATTTGACCCATATCTACAACAACGAGCAAGATAAATAAATGCTATGATCATCTCTTCTAATTTACCGAATAAGGGTTGGCAATATTGTGAATAGAGGCAGTGTGAATAGAAGAGTGGTTATTTACACTGCTTATTACTCTATTTTAACTCAAATCCAGATACATTTCTTTCTATTACCTACCACTTACTTACTATATGGTAACTTGTGAATGTATCACCACACATACGTAATAAAGCCAGTTTTCACTTTCCTAAGCCAGTTCTATTCAATCCCACTAAATACATCCTATCCATATCTTGAACTAGTTCTATCAAGTCCACCTCATTACATCCTATCTCTCTCAGGTACTTTCTAATGTTATCCATATTCTCGGTCTAGGTTTTCCCATTGGACATATACTATTAGGTTTTCCAGTCAATAACTTGATTGCGAATCTTATTTATTCTATTTTCACTGCATATCCTACCCAACGTAATCTAATAAACAGAGTCACACTAACAATGTTTGATGATGAGTACAAGGTATGTAACTCATCATTATGCATTCTTCTACAATCCACATTATCTTAATTCATTTTTCAACCAGATATTTTCTTAAGTACTTTGTTTTCAAACAACCTATTTTATTTTCATCGTGTTAGTTCTCTTATTCTACAATCATTGTGAAGAATACAGTAAAACAATATTATTGTTTCTCAATTAAAGAGGAAGTATTGTAATCGTGAATATTATGACCTTGATATTATAATTATTATTAATTTGCCTGATAAACTAAATCAAGTGGTTTATGCACAGGTCTGTCACCATATCTGTCTTACTCTCTGTTGGCCTGTCTATTATTGGGAACGAATTTAAAACGGTTTGAAGGTTTTTGTTCAAATAGGATATTTTTATAATATTCATAAATAATAGTTTACTGTTTAGTTACTTTAATTAAGAATATTTTTAAAACAGATCTAATGATTTTGTTTAAATAGATATCTCAGGAATATTTGACATCAAATAATACTGCAGACTCGGTTTTTGAATGGAAATTAATTTAAAGGTAATATAATGATGAGTAATTTTTTAAAGCTGAAATTATTTTCAAAAGAGATCTAACTATTTTGCTAAGAATATATATTCAAGGAGATTGGTTGACATGACAAATAAATGTTCATACATTTATTTGAGGTGAAAAACTGTTTAAGGCTAATTTGATAAAGTATGTTTATAAATAAAAATAAGTATTTTAAAAATTGTTCTTAACGGTTTGGTTCAAAATGAGTAACTTTGTTTTTTTTTATAAGATATTAACTTTTTTTAACATATTATTTTTCTTAAACACTATTGTAATCGTTTATTAAAAATTAATTTGTGAAAATTTGAAATTATATTAAAATAAATACAATTTTGTTTTTAAACTAATAACATTGGTCAATTTACCGGATAAATTATTATCTATATTTACTTTTAAATTAAATAATTTAAAGGATATACAGGATGTTCATAAATTAGTGGATGCGGACTGTACCACATTATTCTCTGCCCCAAACTAAGTAGAAAATACTATTTTATAAAAATATGTTAGGCCTTCAGTTCCTGAGAAAAGATAAATGAAAGTTTTGGAAACAGTAGAAGACATAGGTTATGTGACAACGCTGTGCCTTACATTGTGAATCGGTGGTAAGGCATACAGATAGGTAAGGAGTCAAGCTCAGTATTGTCAAATAGGCCATGGAGTAAACACACGTATATTATTATTATTATTATTATTATTATTATTATTATTAGCACCGCGTCTTACTACTCGTTCGGGTTATACGCACTTACACTAATGTGCAATGTGTAGGGTGATTGTGAGATGAAATGGAGGACCTACAGTTTAACGTGGGATCCGAACCACGGTGGAGGCCTGTCATTCCTCACATTCATAAGTAGTGAATAATACACATTTTGTCAGAGGTGAAGGAAGGGTTTGGCAATCAGATAGTCTGTGCCGAGACCGAGGATTGAACCCCGGACCCTCATAACAGAAGTCCGACACCTTACCTCTAGACCACCAGGTCACCTACGTAGAGTATTGGGACATAGTGATGGCCATGGGTGCATCACACAGCCAAGCTGGACCTGCGTCACGATTATACGCTGATCGCTATCCGGACAGACGACACCCAAGTGTAAATGTGTTTCGCCGGATGGAGTTTAGTTGCCGGGAAACTGGTCGGATGGGAACAGCACAGCGCGTGGATGCAGGACGGCCACGCATTTTGCGGACAGCGTATCTTGAGGAGGCTGTACTACGCAGCACACAATGTGACATTACGTGGGCTACTAACGTATCGAAGTCAGCGGTACAACAGGCTCAGCGTGATGAGAGCTATCACCCATACCATTACAACGCAATGCAGCATCTGCTGCCAGGGGATCTTCCTCGCCATGTAATGTTCTTAAAGTGGCTTCTGCAACAACATGAGGCGGATAAGGATCTCGTCAGTCACGTACTGTGGACCGATGAAGCTTGATTCACACATGATCATATGACTAACTCTCACAACAATCACCTGTGGGCACCTGATAACCTGGACGATACTCGAGTTCGTGCCTATCAACAGCTATTCAGTATCAATGTGTGGGACGGTATTGTTGGGGATGTACTTGTGGGCCCATATTTGTTACTGGAGCATCTGAATTCGCAGTAATATCGTTTCTTCATTGTCACCATCTTACCTCACCTGCTTGAGGACGTCCCATTGTCTGTGCGCCAGGATATGTATTTTCAGTGTGACGGTGCCTCAGTGCACTTTGCAGCAATAGTGCGCCGATTGCCACACGACACCTACCCCCAAAAGTGGATTGGGTGTGGGCGGCTGTGGAATAGCCACTGAGGTCACCTGACCTCACACCACTAGATTTATTTCTGTGGGGTCACCTAAAATCACTGGTTTACCTACCAGACGATCTGCCGCAGTCATCCGAGGACATCATCGCACGGTTGGTTACATGACGCTATCACCAGGGTTGTCGTACTCATGCAACACCACGTACACGCCACATGCATCAAATGTGTGGAAAAAGCGCATTGCTATGCGCTGACCCAACTTCGAACACCTATTGTGAAGGTTCGACAATTCGACAATATTACAGCTGATGTACCGTGCTGTGCTTATAATGGAATAAAGTATTTTTCTGTATTCTCACGTCATTTTTCTCGAAAACTAAGGGCGTAACGCATTTTCACCAAAGAGTATCTTCTATTTGGCTTAGGCCAGAGTATCGTGTGGTACAGTGCGTATCCACGAATTTACGGACACCCTGTATACTTATAAATTCAACAAATCGATTTGGGCCTTGAAGATTTAGTTCATAATTTATAATTGGTGATTGATCATAATGATAAATAAAAATGTTTTAAATTTTACAAGTCAAAATAAATTGTGTGGTTTACAAATCTTTGATTTATTAAAAAATTATTAAAATATTTTATTATTTAAAAAATGAATATATATACATATATATACATATAAGGATTGTTTATTCATATTAACATGATGTGGTATTAGTTTTTCTAAAAGATAACATACCTGAGGCTGGATTATTGAAATCCAATTTTTGAGCTTCTTTGATCTAAAATATAGGTGGGCCTTTTACACAATATGAGTACTAAGTAAGTTTGTGCAATTATGTAATGACCTATATTTACTATTATATATTGTGACTTCCTCATCTTTGATAACAGGAGTAATAACATGCATTTACCGAATACACACTATTCCTAATATCATTTTTATTAACCTCTACCTCATTAGCCTAGTTAATGTATGTGTGTAAATCAAAGTGAAATCAAACAGAGCAAAAAAAAAAGGGTTGGCCCAAAATGATTCATTTGGTAGGGATACAATCATTCAGTGAACCTAGAGTTTATTGACACATATTTATTTTGGGGTGGGTTAGCTGTGTTTTATAGACATACAGTGTTTAGAGGAATTGTGCAAACAATTTAGGATAGAAACTTGTCAATGCACCCAGTCATGATTCGAAATCGACCTTCCAGTCCTTTCAAGGGCACAGTGAATAAAGGGGAGGTAAATCAAACTACACAGATTTTTCAGGACAATAACTTTGATCTAACCCTATTATGATCCCGGAAAAAAAAATTATATTTTAAATAGGACAGATACCGATTTTAAACATAATCTAAAGTGTTCTAGAAAGGTGTCATGATTGTATAACTGATGGAAGAAGTAACTCAAACCTGCTTCGGTGGCCGCGTGTTCTAACGCTTTACCCTCGTGTTGGAGTAGACTGCAGAAGATGGGGAGATCAGGGTTCGATCCTGGTAGGATTCAGCCTAAATGGTTTTACACTCTCCTCAAACGCGGGTGCAATTCATCTTAATTAAATCTTCATATTCCCTAAGCCATTAGTGTAATTAGTACATAGAAAAATAACCCGAACGGTTAGTAAGATGCAACGCTAAAAGAAAAACTCAATTTTAGTTAAAACTGTACTTTCTCCATTTTAGCACTCTAGACTTAATCTGTAAACTAGATGATGAAAGAGACAGCCTGGCCAACGTGCCCACCAATGCAAGTAACTAGACTTGCGTGTCTGTTAGAGAAGTCCACTATTTTTGGAGTCATGCTAGGATTCAATAAAATTGTTAAATATGTGATGTTAAAACATAAATTTATTGATAGTAATGATTCAACCAGTATACGTAGGTAGGTAGACTGAACATTAAGTTCGTTCAATTTAGTTTGATAGTGACGGTTAGGTTGGGGCTCGAATAGCAGTCGGTCTTACAATTAGGTATGCAAATGTCGATACATTTATTCTAGACTATAACTCCTTGATCCGATAAATTATATAAACACTTACTGTCCCGAAAGTAGCGGAATGTGTTATTTTTCCTTTATTAATATTGAGCTTTGTCCCTTGTTAAACTGAAAGAAGTAATTCATAGTAGAATTTGTGTACGAAGAAATTAAAGAAAATACTAACATATTCTGTATATATTAGTAATTATACTCTACAAATTATTTGTGTTATTTAATAAGTATTGATGCTATCATTAGAAAGTGATTGTTTTAAATAACATGAATTTACATAATAATACGGTTTACCGAACAATGGTAATAGCGAAGTTTCACATCTCTCGATTTTTCAAGACATTTCGTACCACCATAACTGAAAAGGGTCTACTCAAAATATTTACTATGTTACATATGGTGCCACTTATATATATATTTAGTTTAAAACTAATTAGTGCAATCATGGTTAGTTACTGGATAGTACATAGCTGTGAGAACGTCAAGATTTCAGTTAGTATAAGTTAAATAGTGAGCTAGGTTAAATAAGGTTAAGTTAGGTTTGCTTAGGTTAAGTTAGATTTAACATACTTGAAACGATCCACAACCATTGCCATTCTCCTTTGCGATGTGACCTTGAATATCAAAGGCATTTTACACACTAATTAAATTTAACTATCCTAAATGAATTTAAAATATAAGTGTGGTTCATACTCCCATCAAGTGGTACAATTTGTCGCATCGTAGATATTTTAAAGACATTAGTAGACCCTTCTCAGGTAGCCATCCACCTGAGTGGTACGAAATGTTTCTGGTACCATTTGTCGCGTATTCAAAAATACTTGGTTAACTTTTCCAGCTGTCTGATAATGTTAGTTCTTAGAAAATATTACTATTAACACCTCACTCAAAACCAAAACTGATGAACCTAAGCTCTTAAGATAAAAAATAATCTACGATATAGATTCTGAGAAAACAACAAATCTAAGGCACCTATTCGCTGGACCAGTTTTTTTTTATGAAAATTCAAATGAAGAACCAAAACCTCTACGGTGTATCATAAAATATATATAACATTGTATTGGTTCCGATAGAGTCGTTTTCTTTCTCAAATGAGATGTAAATTTGACTCCGTTTCTAGAAATTTTGCCGAATGTGCCCACACAGTTTTGTTTGAGTTTCCTTTATGCATGCAAATGAGACCCCGTTTTGTGCTTCTATTGGGCCGTATTGCCCCCCATTTCCAGCCTCTCCAAGTGCCATGTGGGGAAAATAGGAAGACAATTTATCGTACTCGCTACAAAGTGGTTGTGGTTTAAATGCAAAAGGGGTGAAGAGTAAAATGAGGGGCGCGTTGAGGGGTAGAAATGAGTATTCCTTAAGAGGATAAAGTTAGGGTGTTGCACTGTTACCAGGTGGTGATTAAATGCTCCACGAGGTTTTTGGATTCATTAAAATGAGGTTGGTCCCCAAGGCTGGAGGAGCTAAAGAGGTAGTATTCCTTGTTTAGAGGGTATCTGGTTCATCACCGTGTGACGTCAGAACGAGTATATAGGTGAGTGGTCCTATTTTAATTCTCGCTCTTATTCTCTTATAGCTTTGGTCAATTAACTTACTTAAAATGTTAGTTTAATTAATGCTTTTAAACATGAATATATATTTAAATATTAAATAAATACGTTATATTTTTAATATGATTATATAGGTTATTTATTTGCTATATGATATTAGGAATGTAAGATTTTATTGCCACACCTACAAATTTAAAACACCTATCCCTATCTTGAGCTAGTTCTATCAAGTCCACCTCATTACAATCTATCCCTATCTTGAGCTAGTTCTATCCAGTCCACCTCATTACACCCTATCTATTTCAGGTAAATTTTAATGTTATCCTCCAATCTGCGTCTAGATCTTCCCACTGGTCTCTTTCCTTTGGGTTTGCCAGTCAGTCTACTCTTTTTGGACCTATAATTTCCCTAGTAACTTTTTTTTAAAACACCCTAAACTAATTTGAGCTAACTAGCATAATATACCATATTTCAGAACTATAGCTAACCATTAGTAAACCTAGTGTTACCATGGTAATACTAGAGATATAAAAATGTATACAAATAATTTAATTGTAAATAAATTGTGTTGTTTTTACCTAAATGCTTTGAGTAGCATAACAAAATAAGCTCTAAATGTCAGAATGGAAAAGAAAATTTTACATGTTTCATATCAGTAATGAATTTGATAACATCACATGCCACTATAAATAATAATGTTCTATGAATATAAAGGCAAAGAATACATCAATGGGTAAACCAAACACATATTTGAATAAAAAATATTTTGAAAATTTCTAAAGACTTATTAACATTTCAGGCCTAGTTTGGAGTAACATCTGTTTAATTTAACATTATAATGTGATTGAAATAATATTATAATCATGAAAAATATCAACAGCGATTATGATTAATCCTAACATGTTATGTGTCCAAGAATCCAAAATATTTGCCTTAATATCCTGTTGGTATGCAAAAGGCAAAAAAATCTTGCCAATGTATGACCATACAACATCTTTATTTCATGTTTGATAGAATATCTTCAAAGCTTATAGGCCATAGGCCCCAATACAGACATATGCTGACAAACGGGGGGGGGGGGGGGG
>CABFWO010000154.1:266025-276761 GCA_902155825.1 Timema genevievae | reverse complement strand
GGGGGGGGGGGGGGGACACACACACATCTAGAAATACAAAGGAGACGATCAGATAGATTTTCAGACGGAAAACGCACATAGAGACCAGTGGATATGGGGAGATATGGACATTGGTTCAGAAAGAATATTCGAATATTCATGATTTACTTATTTGTATTTGGGAGCACGTATAACTATAGTGACGATACATGCGGGTTTTTTTGCTGGTGAGTAGTGTTTTTTGTGATGTTCTATTGTCATACTGAACAGACGATAGTACACCCATAGGTAATGGTTTCAAACCAAATACTTCCAAAATTGTATAATTCTTTTGAATACTGCTAACTCAGGAAATTCAACCTTGAGTTTTATTTTTCTGAGTAGTTTTATATAAAATTTATACTCGCCACAAGGATTTTTTTTTGTAAAAAGACTTTTTAGATCAAGAACTATACCAAAATCATTATTTATATAAGTTATACTTTTGTGTTCATATGTCTCTCAAAGATGTTTCTTGGTATTTATTATCTATCATTTGTTCTTAGAGTTGTTTTGTTTTTTAAAAGTAGGTATTATTAGAAATTACCCAAGTATTAGTCTGAAGTAATTAGCAATCAACAGGGCCAGATTAAGATGAGGCTCATGGGGTCCATGGACCGGACCTCACGCTTAAAGGGGCCCCTATAATGCCAGGCACATTGTGATTACTGTTATTTTTTATAAAATGTTAAAAATTATATGTTTTATACACTATTTTTCTGAAAGTTCAACAAAGAGATAATATATGTAAGCTAATGATTTATGGAATCAACCAATATTTTTAAGGACTCATAACCGGTAAATAAACTCTTAAAATATATCCATTTAGAACTGGAATTGTAATCGGAACCAATAAGTATTAAAAAAAATAAGATTCATATCACTCCTTACTTAAAGAGGTTCTAACTTTTAAAACCTATTCTTCATAATATTCAATTATTGGCCTTTTTTCTGTTAATTCAAATTCTATTTTTTTTATCTTATTACCAATTTTAAAAAAGATCATGGGAGCCTTTATTTTACTTAATACGACCCTGAAAATAATCGTACTAAATTAATCTATAATCAACAATAAAATTAAAAAAAACAAGAGTTAAAATTTTAATTTACTTATGTGTCTGTACGATCAAAGTTTTTCTAGACATTACTATCTGTTCCTTTAAAGTTACGACCAAACCAATGTTCCTTTAGGAATTATCTATCTTGATTTAGCTCATTTCTACCTTTTCTCTTAAAAGAGATATTTTATATAATGTTTGTGTTCTAGAATTATTATCTCCATTTCACTCCATTATTTTCCCTCTACTTATCTTCTTTTTGTAACATAAACATTGTACGCTTAATGTTATGTTTCCTGCTTGAAAAAAAATATATTGTCACCGTACAAATAAATGAAAATCCTCCATAATAGTGATGATGTAAATTCTCACTATGCTAATAATTTATTTTTAAGAAAGTAAATTTACACTGTTTCAGGAAAGCTGTTACAATATTTCCAAACATTTACTTTGATCTCGGATCTACGACTTTTGTCGTGAAACTGTCTAGGCAATCAGATAATGCATATACGCTTCAGTAACCACTTAGTCTAAGACTACACCGACACTGTACTGGACGTTCCTCAGACCTGAACCGACCTGACCAGACCCAATCTGATCCGATCCACTAGTCAGAATTCAAAATTTAAACATGGTCCTGACCTGACATTAAGTCACCCATATGTCGGCCGAATTCAAACATTGGTTTTTCCTGCTCAGTTCGTTCAGATTAGGCACAGTTTCTCAATAGGTTCAATGCACGTTTGGAATCTGCTCGTAATTTTCAAGTCTCCTTCAGTCGTTCCTAAAATACTTTTATAGTCCTACTATAACATTCTCTCGGTGACCTGGCGGTCTAAGTGTAAGGTGTCTGAATTCTGTGTTGAGGGTCCGGGGTTCAATATTCGGTCCCAGCACATATCTATCTGATTGCCAAACCTCTTCCATCACCTCTGACAAGACATGTATTAATCACAACTTGTGAATTTGATGAATGCCAGGCCTCCACCGTGGTTCGGATCCCACGTTAAACTGTAGGTCCTCCATTTCATCTCAAAATCACCCTACAATTACACATTAGCTTAAGTGCGTATAACCCGAACGGGTAGTAAGACACGTTGCTAATAATAATATAATATTCTTTAAACCCTTCCGGATGTTTCTACAGCGGCAATCACGCAGTGAATTACTTATTTTTACTTCGAAAGTAGAGTCCAGTGTAGGCGCGAGAGTCGTGTCGTGTCGTGTCGTGTCGTGGGGAATGGTCAAGTCGAGTCGGATTTGATAGATATAGAGTCCTGTGTGCTATGTTGTTACTTTTTCGGTGGACCAGGTTTGCAATTACAAAGATATCGGGGTTCAAATATTTCACTGGTTAATTGAAGGTGTCTTCTCATTAAAGATTTTCCACTATTCCTCCACGCAAATGCGGATACAGTTACTCTAAATTCAATATATAATAATTTATAACACACTAGAGTAGATAATACATGTATATTCAACCCAAAATGTTAGTATGATTTGATGGTAAAAAAATTAATTTATTTCACAATTTTTTGTATTTTCTTAAGTACGAAACTTTTATTTCAATTATTTAAATTTTAAAAGAAAGGGTTTGCACTAGATTTATAAATAAAAATAACACTTCTCAAATAGCATTTCTTATCAGGGACTTCCCAACTCATTCCAACTTTCATGCTCGTGGAACCCTTTCTCACTAGGCCACTGAGTCAGGACTCATCCTTGATACATATTAATTCTCTAGAATTTCTAACCTTTACCAGGAGAAGAAAAAAATATTTAATTTTCATCAAAGTCCACCATTTTTGAGTGATAATATGCTCTTTTTATATATTTATTAAGGTAACTATAAATGTGATATGCTAGATGAAAGTTCAGTAATAAATGAGGAAGCTTAGTAAAATGAAAAAGAGGTTTCTCCTTTCATTCCCAAGGAGATTTTGGCAAAAATTATTTAAGGAATTAAACTTTGTTCTGATGAATGTGCTGGTGTCAACTAATATTTTAATGTCTTCTTTCTAGGAAAATCTTCTTCACTATTTTGGGATTATTCTGATGTTATAATTGAAGCTTTTGGTTTAAAAAGTGTGAAAGTCCACTTTTATCTCAATATGAAATTAGTACTGCCATCTGTTATACAATCATGAGACCTTTTAAAATGCACTTTAGATTATGGTTGAAAGAGGTATCTGTAATAGTTAAATTGATTAAAAAAAGGGTTTGCTTTGATCCTTATGGGATTTGAGATATAAAAGGATTTACAGCCCCATATACTAACCATTATGTACTAATTACGTTGGTGGTCTTACAGATTAGGAAGGTTATATTTATAAGAAGTAAGGGCACATTATTAAAAAGTATTTTCCTCAAGCAAGACATAAAAAGACTACCACGATAATAAATACTAATAATAAGTAATTGTATATAATTTCATCAAAAATTTGAATAATTCAGTAAATATGTAAACAAAATTTAAATATTATTACTATTACTATTATTAGCAACGCGTCTTACTAACCGTTCAGGTTATACGCACTTACGCTAATGTGTAATGGTAAGATGATTGTGAGATGAAATGGAGGACCTAGAGTTTAACGTGTAATCCAACCACGGTGGAGACATGGCATTCCACGTAGGTTAAATAAAAACCTAAAACACATACCTAATCAAACTAATTCGCAAACATTTTGCTTTTTACATATTTAACATGCAGAATTAGAATATGTATTGACATAAAAATCTGGGCTCTATTTATAATTCATAAATCAAATATAGTGCCAAACATAAGTGAATTTTAATAAATGGTTGTGGACTTTCCATAAAAGCCAGGCCTCAGTAACAATTGTTTAAACTTTTTTCTTAGATAAGAAATAACTATATTGCTGTGAAAGGTAATAAACTTTATTTAATAATAATTTTTAATAATCGTTTAAAGTCTAAATTAATATATATATATATATATACATATATATATAGATATTACGGCTGAATCCAATTTCATTTGCCATAAAGATATTACGACCTTCACCCTTATTTCAACCATGTTAGTAGTAATCAATCAAGCTTACCAACTAAGTATCTTAGTGATGAAAAATTCACGTAGAAAAAAATATCCCTACCTAGAGATAGTTAAAAACAAGAGATAGATAAAACAGTATTAGATAAAAAAAACTCAGAATGAAGCATGTTAAGAGGAGGAACGAGGATTGAAAGTGGAAATACCCTATGACAAATTACGATCGTCACTTTAATCTTCTAAGATCCATCATTTTGATTTCACCCCATCACGTGACAAAGGGATTTGCGGTTCTCTTAGGGTAGCCAGAGGGGTAAGGGGTGAAATTGGAACAATGGCTACACAATGTAAACCCCTACAGGAAAGTGGTAGCTGACATTTTTAATTTTTCAATAATTATATTAAAAATTCTGAACACATAAAAAGAACTTTGGGATAAAAGTGATACAAGCTCATGACGCGTTTATAATATTCCCAAGCTTGTTAAAGCCTCATTTTATAATCTACAAAATTCATATCTTCTCATTTGATACATTTTAATTTTAATTTTATATAATATATATGGATTTATTTGAAAACAATATTTGATTGTTACTCTATGCTCTGTGGTGGACAGAAATGCATTTTTTGCTTAATGTTTATTTAAAAATGTATATTATTTCATATATGCTATTTGGTGGAGTGTTTCTGCAACAGTCTATACTATTTAGTTTCACATATCTTACAAGTTCTCAGCAAAGGTATCTACTTTTTTATATTTATATTTAAAGAGTGAAGCATTTACTTTCATCAAAACTTCCTAGAGGTCTATGGAACTGATTTTTTTAGTTTATTTTAAAGTGAAGGCTTACACACCAAAGATGTCCTGAATGATCTCAAGAATAAAATAAAAGAGTTATCTGCAAAATTATATATTTTAGTTCTTAAAATTATTAAAATTGGAATAATATTTTTTCTATACATTACAAAATGTTATTCATTGTAAGAAAACCATTTAGATTCATTTATCAATAATTTAGTTAAAATAGTTCAAATACCAAGTAATCTACCCCTATATTTATGAATAAAAACAATAATTGTATTTACTTACATAAAATAGAACTGCTTGTTAAACATAAATAGTCGCTAGATTTCGTATTACTAATTCAAAGAAAACTTTGACTTCTTAGCACAGATATATAAAATTAATAAATTAAGATAATATCGTTCCCTGGCAACTATAGACTATTAAGAGGTCAGTTTTTATAAATATAAAAGATAGAATTTCGATAAAAGTTAAAATATATCAATATCAACGATTTAGCACAAATATGCTTTGCAGACATCCAACCATCGGACACTATCCAATAACCCATTTTTAATTTTTTTTAAATAAATTTCACGAAAATATGAAGATCAACGTTATCATCTTATCGTTAAAGAATTAAAATCATTATATTTTTCTAGTTTCGATATTAATACATCATTATTCATTATATTTGAAATTTATTAATGAGTAACGACGTATTGTATTAAGTGTCTGGCAAAAATCTAGCTTCCTAAAATAAATTATTTAAGTTTAATATGGTGGTATAAATAAAAGGAAGTGTTTGTGTGTGTTTGTTTGTGTGCGATGCTCAGCCAAATTTACGGCAAGCAGAGATCTGAAATTTTTAACATAGGTGGACGGAAGGGGGTCCGAATGCATTTAACGTTTAATTATATCTGCACAACGTCTTTCTTCTCGTTCAGGTTGCACAAATATTTAATATCTAATGTTATAGGGAATATAAAGATTGAATCTAGAAAACCTGTACCTCCATTGGCCTGGAGAGAGAGAATAAACAAACTTCTTAAAAACCAACCACCATAAACCTTACCATAATTTGAACCATGATCTCCTGGTCATTGGCCGTCAAATCTATGGCTATAATGGCGCACCGGACCAGTGTGCCTACATAATAATTAGTCAAAAGGGCCAAGTTCATAAACCGAGCGTGCGTTGCGGGATATAGTCTTAAATAAAATGTTTGCTTATTTATTTTGGTACCGAAT
This sequence comes from Timema genevievae, assembly GCA_902155825.1. Lineage (NCBI taxonomy): Eukaryota > Metazoa > Arthropoda > Insecta > Phasmatodea > Timematidae > Timema > Timema genevievae. Next base: position 270,635 of record CABFWO010000154.1, on the reverse strand, counting down.
GTTCTCTAAATTTATGGACTATACAAATCTTATTCATACTATTGAATAAGGAATTAAGATGTTATAATTTAAGGTGAATGTACCCACATCTGTGTGGAGGCCAGATATAAACGCCAATAGGAAAATTTCTTGCAGTAAATCATACGAAAGCTTTGAACCAAAAAAAAAAAATCACCAAAACCTTACAAAGCAAGAATGACAGTTTGATTTTTCTTTCACGGGCCCAGTTATTTGGCTATTTACTAGCTAGTTTATACTATCTGTTGTTTTCAATTTTAATGCGATGATAATTTTGAATATCAAAATAAACTTGGAATTATCTTAAACAGTGATTTTTCGTTTCTTTCACCTTAAATATGTTTGTTGTCAGCTGTCGATTAAAAGTACTGTTGTTATAATTATTTTTAACTCTGAAAAAACATCTCTATCAAAGGAAGAATTCCATCACTCAGCCAAACAATAAAATTAACACTGAACTCCTGCTTTGATACAACTAGAAATAAACTAGAAATTAATGATTTTGGTGTGCGTATAAGACTTACGTTTTGCACCCAAAAAAAAGAGGACCGGTCTCACGTGCCAGGTGTGGCCCATGGACAAAGAGTTTGCAAACAATGACATTGACTATCTAACAACAAAAAGTGGTTTTCTTGAGTACGAAAACTGCGTGAAGATATCTCTCTTAAAGTTTGTGATATCCTCAAATATTACGTTTTATTCGGAGAATTAAAACGTAATGTGAATATACCATAAGCTTATTGTAAGGTTGAAAAATTATAGGACAGTCTTTTACTAGTAAAATTTAAGTGTTTTTGAAGTAAATTATTTTAAATTAATTTATATCCATGTATAGAAAAATATTATTAATATTTATAAATTGTACTTACATAATACAATAGCAAATAGTGTATAAATGAAGAAACCAAATATGATTAAAATATCAACAATTTGAAGTACACAAATAATATGAGAGATTTCGAAAAGTTTCAACCATGCTTAGACACGTTCGTAAATACACTGTGGTGTTTCAAGGTTTTATCGCTGAGTGATATAGCGCGCATCAGAATCAAAGAACGCATATGTTTCTCTCTTAGATTCCAGTAACCCATTTGACAAATCATGCAATACATTGAAATACTAAGCCAGTAAGGTGACTTTGTTGTTATGGGGAATTTTTTTTATTTAGCACTGCGTCCAACTACCCAACGGGCTATACGCTTAAGTACTAATTACGCTAATTATTATTATTATTATTAACGCGCCAGTCGTGTTGAGCTAGACCACCGAGGACGGGGAGGTCGAGGTTCGAATCTCGGTTGGATGAATTGGGGGTTGTTTTTCCTAAAATGGTTTTCCACTCTCCCTTCACGCAAATACGGGTTCACTTCCTCTAAAATTCAACCCTCCCAATTCATAAGCCATTAGTGTAATTATTAGTTTAGCGTATAAACCGAATGGGTAGTAAGACGCAGTACTAAATTAACTTATTATTATTATTATTATTATTATTTATATTATTATTATTATTATTATTATTATTAGTATTATTATTATTATTATTAGCACCCCGTCTTACTAACCGTTCAGGCTATGCGCACTTATGCTAATGTGTAATGGTAGGGTGATTGTGGGATGAAATGGAGGACCTACAGTTTAACGTGGGATCCGAACCACGGTGGAGGCCTGGCATTCCACACATTCACAAGTTGTGATTATTACACGTCTTGTCAGAGGTAAAGGAAGGGTTTGGCAATCAGATAAATCTGTGCTGGGACCGAGGTTTGAACCTCGGACCCCAAACACAGAAGTCTGACACCTTACCGCTTGACTTCCAGGTCACCTAATTACGCTAATTGTTATTAAGTTGGAAGGTTGAATTTAGAGGAAGTGAATACGTATTTGCGTGGAGAGATTGGAAAATTATTTAGGAAAAACCACCCCCAGCTTACCTGAGCGATATTTGAACCTCGATTTCCCTTCTAGACAGTCCAACTCAACACAAAACTAGCGCGTTAGCTAACTACGCCATCGAGGCGGGTGTATTGAGACTATTCATCAGGATAAGCAGCTCAGGTTTTATTCTGTGTAGTGGGTTATTAGGGTTTTATGTGTACTATTTCTAGCACCGCATCTTACTACACGTTCGAGCTATATGCTTATGTCATATTTAAGCTTTTGGTTTTAGGCGTTAAGAAGCTTATATTTATAAGAAGTGTATCCGTATTTTCGTAGAAGGAGTGTGGAAAACCAATTTAGAAAAAAGCACCTTCAATATACCGGACTGAGATGCGAACCTTGATATCCCCGTAATCAGCAGTCTAATCTACTGCGAGAGTCACGCGTTAGAACACGTGACCACCAAGGTGGGTAGATAGATAGCATAACTTGATATTTAGCAAACTTTATTTACGTCACATCAAGTAGTCAATTATTCACTAAAAAATATTTAGATTGCTTTAATGAAGTTATGATGTCTAAAATATTTGATGTCAAAAAATGCATTTTAAATCATCAAACAATCTAAAAAAGAATATTAATTATTATTATAAAATAAATGTTGTTGAATTAATAAAAAAGATTTGAAGCAATTTGGAAGACGAATCAATTATTTGTAGTAAATAATATTGAGATTGGTAAATTTAATATGACGAAAAAATAAATTTGCCACGCAACTTAATTTTATCAATCTCTATAGCCTATTAATATTTATTTTAAATTTAAGAACTATATATTAGATATAATTTATATTATAATAAGTTCTACTATCTTACTATAGTACATTGGATGAAAGAGAAAGGTTTGCTGAAGATTGTAATTGAAGGAATAATAAATGAGAAGAGAGGAAGAAGGAAATTACATATTCTGGATTCGGTCAAGGCTAATGGAGCATAAAAAAACAGTAAGATAATCACCCAGAATAGAGATATTGAGAGGAGTAACATAACTAGACCATCCAAGAGTCAGAACTACAACTAATTATGATGATTCTTAAAGGATATAAACTATAAGTCTTTATTAAAATATGTATGATTTTTTTAAACAACCTATTATTTTATCAGAAGAGTTTGCAATTATTCGTCTTTCTCTTGGATATATGTATTTAAAACATAGGGTGATTTATTTCAAAAATGATTCTTGAACTTACACCCAACAAATTTTCACCTTCTTATAAAAATTTTATAATTAATTTTAATAGACCGTATATGTGACCCCTCCTCCTCCCCCCAAATAAAAAAAACTCCATAATTTTAACCTGAAAGTGAACTATATCAGCCGAGCGGCCGCCACCATTATTGACGATATCACCTACATTTGCAAACAGAGGGTTTATTATGTCAGCACAATGAGCACTCCAATTGTTAATCTCGGTTTTCTATACCGGAGATTCTACTTTTTTGTTATCCAAGTACCTTCTCATTTGACCTCATAGAGCGGAGTTTGACCCCGTTCCTGACCCAGTGTTTCGCAGATAAATTTTAAAAGCACTAGGGATAGAACCTGGGACCTTCGAACCTGTAGCCAGGAGCTCTGACCAATATACCACACATACCCAACAAATTTTCAATAAAAAAATACCAAATAAATACCTTTAATTTCACAAAATGTTTTATTTTGACAGTAACTTCTCAGATTCTATAAAGCTGATTTTAATTACTTCTTTTCTTTAATAATAAGAACATTAACTTTTAGAATTATCAGATCAAAAAATTACTAATTTTCAACAGTGCAGCTGAAATATAATATATTTCCCACAATTCTACTTTAAACGAATTACCAAATCTAGTTTTTAAATGAAAGCTTATATATAGAAGAGGATATGATAGCTGATGGTCTAGATTTTATAGATAATCACTTTATATTATTTCGAAAATATAAAGTTTACATTTGACTTTTGTCATTTAAAAAATATACATATGTCTCGTCCATAAGCTATTTAATAAAATTTATAATATATGCTTCAACTGTTAATATTTTATCAAACATAAATCTATAGGTCCATAAATATCATCCAAAATATATAAGATTTATCATATTATTAAATCCCCTTTGAGTGATATCCATCTTTCTTTATATTTTATATATGGATGAAAGTTTAAAAATTTTGACCTTGAATAGAAATGCGGGATGAATTATAAAACAAGTGGCAACAGCCTGGAAATGGCCTCAGCTTAAAAACTCATCCCCCCCTTTCCCATTTTACAACCATCCAACCCCTTTCTACGCTTTTCCACGTATTTAGAACAATATAAATTACTCTGAGCTGTTCGGGGTATACTAGAGTCAGGGGTTGAAAAGTGTGAGTGGGCAGGTCGTAGGGCTGATGGGGTTATGGGTATGGGTATGGGGGAGGGGGTTGACTTAGCAACAGATGAAAGGCCCCTTCCTCGTATTACAGTTTAGTTAGAAAAGCGGGACGGAGGTAAATAATTACCGTTGGGCAGCCGCCATAAATTAGTGCATGTGGCGCCACTTGTTACATGAGTTTTCTAGGTCTAAGAGGGGTTGCGGAGACGGGAGGAACTACGGGCACTGCAGTGAAATCTACTGTTCCACACCTGTTCTCAACACTACCGTTCTTGTCTAGTTGCAATTTCATCCTCGAACATTTC